>JAAXCT010001638.1:0-143722 GCA_012490785.1 Eragrostis nindensis | reverse complement strand
CATCAAAAAGTAGTCTCAAAATCATTTTCCAAATTTATTCCCTTAAAAGAAATAAAATATTTTTTTTTTCATGCAAAATGCAAAGTGGTTTGAAAAAATCCCAAACATGATTTGGAAAAAATTCAAACATGCAAGAATGCAAGTGAAAAATCAAATATGCATTTTTATGTGGAAAAAACAAATATGCAAAACAATTAAAAACATGCATGGATGCAAAATCGGGGAAAATCAAATATGCATGTTTGAAATGAGAAATCAAATATGGAAGAAGCAAATATGAGATAACTACCGATTATCCTGTCGGCAAGGGCATCATCATTTTAAGTCCGATAAGCAAGACTTTTCTCCGTCATGTTCTTGATAATATAGTCCCGGAGAATGATCTGCATGGTTAGTACCAACAATGCAACCACGAGATTTGCAATATTTATGGTAAATGAAAGCATCTACAACCATCCTGAAGAACAAGTAGCAAAAGAGATAAACAAGGTGGTTGTAGGCCTCAAGCATGGTTTTGGAACTAACAATGCTTGACTCTAGAGATCCATCAAGTGAGCATGTATCAAAAGGTTGTTCAAGGAAGAAGCTCTCATGCTCATTCAAAGATTCATCTTTGGATTCTAGAGTCGATGCCTCAAGAAATTCCATGGCCGAAGGATTTCTTTCTAGAAGTTCTTGATCATCATCAAGAATGATGCAAGGAGGGCCAGAGGGAAAGGACTCAAGTGAGGCAGAAGAAGAGGATCGTTGGATTTGAAGTGTTTGTTCCTTCTTGTCCTCTTCTTGGTTGGAAAACTTCTCATCCTCATGAAGAGCAAGATCGGGCGATATGAATGGAGATATGAACTTCACTTGCTCGAGTGGTGAATGATCAAGGTGAGGTTTCACCAAAGGATTTTGAGTGGTAGTGGTGGCGAAAGAAGTTTTCCACTGGTTTTCTTTTGGATCCTCCTTGTGAAATGATTCTTTTGGAGGATCGGGAGGAGAAGGAGGTGATTTCTTGACCCAAGTGTAATTCGAGGTATTCCCATAATCTTCAAAAATTGTTTCCTCAAACATCGGATATTCAAAGGGTTCATCTTCTTCTTCCTCCTCCATCATTTGTGGTTTGGGGGGTGATGGAGAGGCTGGTGGTTTTTGATAGGAAGAATTCAAGGGTTTTCGCAACCTCCAAAGATATCATCCCCAAACTTGGATGGGAACTCCAGAGGTTTTTCGTCCTCTTTCATTGTTCGTGGCTTCGGTGAGGGCTCAACGGTCGAATGATATGATTAGAAGTCAAAGGCATGCATTCGGCAGTTGGAGTCTCCTCACACTCGACTTGGGTTCTTCTGGCGGTTCGAAGGAAAAGGGAGTGTTTTCTACGATCCGTTCTAAAAGCTCTTTTCCTTCGGCTAAGTTTTATGAAAGAAAGATCCGCCAGCAGCAGTGTGTCGAGATAAAGTGCGGTGTTTTTGCTCAAACCCCGAAAAAATGTTGCAATAAAACTGGTTCGGGGAGCAAAAGTTCTGGGCCGGAATCGGTCAATGAACAAAACCGAACCCAAGCCGCACTAAGGGTTTCTTCCTCTTCTTGGCGAAAGTTAATTATTTCCGCTCGTAGAGCAGTGATACGAGATACGGGGAAGAATGCTAGACAAAATTTGTCTCGCATTCTTTCCAATCGCCGTTCACTCTCTTAGCGGTGTAAGTGTACCATTGCTTCGCCTTCCCATTGAGGGAGAAGGAAAAACAATGTCCACTTTAAGGTTTCATGTGTCATGCCATTGATCAATCGGCATGCACACAATTGCTCAAACTCTCGCAAGTGTTGAAAAGGATTTTCATTTTTAAGACCAGAGAAAGATAAACCTTTGATCAAAGCAATAAAACTGGGGCAAAGCTCATAGCTTGATGATAAAACTGGTTGTTGATGATGATAAAGGTGGCTCTAAGAGCTCGCCCTTGGAGCAGAGAATGATTGAATCATAGGTTGTGGCTCCATGGTAAATGTTTTTGGTATTTTCTTTAAGTGGATAGGTGAAGGTGTGAAAAGGGGGGGATAGATGGTGGAATATTTTTTTTCTTTAATGATGGTAAAGAAAAAGGTAAAGGATACAATACGAGGGCAAACCTGGTTCGCAGCAGAGATAGCAACCGTTCCCGGCAACGGCGCCAGAAATGCTTGTTGGTATTTCTTACACACGAATAAATCCGCAAGCGCACGGAATACCGTTGTAGCACTTCACCCGGGAGTATTCCAAGGTATCGTATTTGTTTTCCCCAAGGAACGGAGGTATCCTGCAGCAAGGTTAGTTTTACCCAAGGACACACAAGAACGATAGTAGTGTAGATTGAGAGGATGAATAAAGATCTAGTTATCCCTTAGGATAGACGCACTCAAGGTCTACTTGTCTACTTCGGGCACTGGTATAGACCTGGTCTGCCAAGTCACGCCAGCCTGTAGCTCTACGACGAACCCGAACGTGGAGGATTACAGGGACGGACAGGGCTGTCACCCACCTGCCGCCTACCTCTACAAACCGTGGGGCACGCTGCAAACAAAGGTAACCTCTAGCCTAGACACCACGTCTATGCCGTCGATTACTACTCTAACCCCGGTCCTGGTACTGATTCAGAGGCTAGAGCACTCCTTGCGGAGCGATGATCCCGCAAACAAGTATAACAAGAATAACGACTAGTAAACAATGCTCGCTAGATCAATATCACCACGAATACTAACTTATGAATAAGAACAACGAACGAAACTATGAACGAACGACGAACGAAGAACGAACGACGAACGAACGAAAGAACGAACGATGAACTAAAATAAGATAATATCCGCCAAGGTACAAGATTTGGGCTAAGTCCTCACAAAGGGAGGACTACCCCTCTCTTCTCCCCTGCCCTCTCCTCTACTCTACTACTATACAAGAGGCCCTTGGCCTGGATGGGAGTGGAATGACTTGTGTCTTGTGTTGTGTGTTGAAAGGAGGGGGGGTACCCCTTTATTTATAGCCTTGGTAGGTCGGTTTGGGGGTCCTCCACCGCCTCTGGGCATTGATTGCTGGCTGAACCGACCTTGGTATGACGGTGGGAAACTCCATAAAAAGATGAGCCTTAGAGGCTAAGGCTCTGGGTCGGCCGACCCTGCCCTGTGGGGTCGGCCGACCTGCCTTTGCCGCCTCTTGCTTTCCTTTTCTCTGGCATATCCTCTGGCATATCCTTGATTTGATTCTAGATGCTATCCTTTGAGTATTCTTTATATGATTCTGATATGATCTTGGATATGATTCTGATATGGATCCTCCGGGATATTCTTGATATGATTTGGGTTGTTGGTGGGTCCATATATCTTTGCCATTATTGAGGATCTCCAGGAGAGGACATTTCTTCATATATTCTTGATATTGGGCTTTTGGGGAGATATCTTTATTCCGGGGAAAATCGGTGTTTCCAGAGTGGGCCTTTTATGCTTCATTTTCCCCGTTTTCCTATGAAATGCAGCTGCACTCACAAATTCACCAAGACTCGTGGAATCCGTTAGTTTCAAGTCCTAAGTCTACCTTTGGTGTTTGGTTTGAGGAAAAAAGGTGCAGCTAGTTGACGGTTTATTTGGGTCTAAGAGCCGTCAACACCCTCCACCTCGGCTTTGCGCCCTTTGCCTCCTCCTTCCCCGAGCGCCTGCCAAGATCTGGTCCCGGTAGTCGAACCGGTTCCGCTCACGGTGGTGCTTTCGGGCCCGGTCGCCGAGAGCTCGATGCCCGAGCCGGCGGAGCCCGAGGTCATCGTCATTTCCTCCGACGAGGGAGGAGATGATGACCCGGGCCGTGCCGCCCGGGCTAGACGTCGTCGTTCGACCAGCGCTCCCCGGCGTCGCCGCAGGTTCTCATCCTGCTTTGGCGTCGCGCATCGGACCCGGAGTCATTCCCGCGAGGATTAGACGGGCTTCCGTCAACCCCCGACGTCCTAGGAGTCGTTCCTGCGAGGATTACGTGGCCTTGGTTTGAGCACCGCCACGCTCGAGGTCGAGTCTAGATACCCGATGATGCTGGTACCATTCGCTCCTAGGAATTTTTGCTGCGAATCGGCCAGCACGGCTTTGAGCCTAGATACCCGGCCGTTTGTGGCCTTAGTCATAGGGACTAATGTAACTTTCCCTCGTGTTAACGGTCTTTCGATCGACTTTGTACGAAGAAAATCACGAAATAAAGAGGCTCATTTTGCAAGACTTGCTTTCATTTGTGCTGCGACCACGCTGTTGGTCTCTTGTGCGAATGCATGCCTTCGAGCCCCCGTGCGTTTTGGGGGTCCAGCCGAAAGCCGTTTCGACTTTGTTCGTTTCGCCTTCCGCATCCTGTCGGCAGGATGGAGGAGTAGGGCCGTCCGCACCATTCCTCGATGGTTCGATGGGCGGTGCCAGTCGAGTTGCAAACGGTTTGTCCGAGTGGCACCCTAGTTTGCCCTTCGCGGGGACCCGTTTAAGTCCTGCTGGGGTCGGTGCCATATGATCCGGGAGATTGTCTCATTTAGTTTCCGAATCCGTTCAACCGGTCTCGGCGGCTCGTTGCCAGCTCGCGGTGAGCAAACCATGGGCTCATTTCGTCCTCGGACTCGGTCGTATTCGATAGGGGCCCACACGCTTCGCGCATATGGGTACTGGCCGCTGGTGCCCCCCTTTGATTACCCCTTACTCGCATTTGGCCCAGAGCGGCCGTTCGAACCCTACGTTGGGCTGGCCTACGAACTCTTGGGCTGGGAATGGGCCGTCGGAGCATTTATAGCTCTTAGCCACTTTACCTGGGGGCCCAAGCTGGCTTCCCTACCGACTTGGCCCGTGAGGCGGTGGACGCGAGGGGTCGCGTCGCCTCGGCGACGTGGATCTAGAGGCGCGGCGCTTGGGCGTGACGCATTGATGCGGCGTGCGCCTTCTCCACCTATACACATTAGGGCAGGAAAAACGAAGGGACGCGAGGTTTAAGGCGGGAAACGACGCCGCGTCGGTTCGGCGCATACAAATAGGCCATACCTATTCAGGAAGTCTTCTCGCACTCCCCGTCGCTTGCTATTGTTGGCCTTTCTTCTCCCCTTGCGATCGCTTTCGATTCCCCTCGCTCCGCGCTGCTCTTCGCCTCATTCGCCACCATTCGCCGCCCGATCCGTCACCGTCGTCGATCGATTCGATCCCGGCGCCGTCCGCGACCCCACATCCTGCTAGATCTGATGGCGGAAGGGGGAAACGAGTGGCCGGAGTCGGTGGTGACGCCAGAGTTGCTGCGCGGGTTGGTCGCGAAGGGACTCCTTCGCCCGCTCTCCGACGCGACGGAGTGGATGGTGCCGTCGGATCGGTCGCCTTCCCCGCCAGACGACTACGTTGTCTCCTTCTTCCACTTCCACTCCCGCAGATTTGGGATGCCGGCGCACCCCTTCTTCCGCGGGCTTCTGCGCTACTACGGGATTGAGCTTCAGCACCTCAACCCCAACTCGATCGGCCACATCGCCGGCTTCATCACGCTGTGCGAGACCTACCTCGGCATCCCTCCACACTTCGACCTGTGGAGGTACTTCTTCAAGGCGTCGCTCCAGCCCGTGCGCGGACGAATCCCGCTCATGGGCTCCGCGAGCTTGCGCCTCCGCGTGGAACGGGCGTCGAGCTACATCGCATCGGCACACACCTCCTCCAACTCGGGATGGCATGACCGGTGGTTCTACTTGAAGAACGAACCCTCCGGCCGGCTGCCCACGTTCACCAACACTCGGTTGTCCGGGCCCCCCGACCGCTGGCACTGGGGTCTTGGGGCGAAGGGGACCGCGGTGATCCAGCCTCTTATCGACGCCGTGGCCGTGCTACGTGACCGGGGGGCGTCGCTGGTCGGCGTCACCGGACACTTCCATTGCATCCGCGTGCTGCCGCTGATGCGCCGAACGCTTCCCATGTGGGAGATGACACCGGACGCCGACTACAGGGGGTCGGCGATGGTGATAGGCGAGCTGCTGAGCCACCGTGAGATCGGGGCGCGGTTGTTGGAGGCGGCCGGCAGGTCAGCCCTGCACTTCGTCGACAACGAGTTCGAGTTGTTAGCTTGTGGGTATCGGCTGTCGCGTCCTGACTTCCTGCTTCGGGTGCAGCCAGGGCTGGCCGTCCAGCGCTCGACCGCCCCCGTACCCGAGGACGCGGACCGGAGGGCGGTGAACCGCGCCCGCGCCGAGAAGGTGAAGCGGCGGAAAGACCGCCGCAAAGCCCGGAAGGACGCCCACGAGGCGAAGAAGGCGGACCGAGCGCGGCATCGCCGAGGAGGTGAGGCGGTCAACACCGAGTCCGAGTTCGACACAGACTCGGGACTCGACCGCAGCAGCGAAGGCGCCAGTGACGACGGTCATCACGACGACGCGTGGATCGACCGCGCCATCCCCGACGACGACGTCGTGTAGGCGGCCCCGACAGGCGGCTCCGTCGGCGAGAGCCAGGGGCCCGCATCGGGTGGCCTCAGTGACGTCATCACGGTCGCCACGACGTCGACGGCGGCTGCGGGAAGTTGCAACGCCCCGTTGCCGTCATTGCTCCGGCTGGGACCTCTTCTCCGGCCGGGATGATCTCCGCTTCGCCGATAGTCGCCGAGACCGGCGCGGAGGCGACCGAGACGGAGGTCGTGCGGGAAGCGATCCCGCCCGAGGGGTCCAACGAGTCGCATCCGACCCCCGACGTGGCAGCTCGAATGGCCGCCGATCGGGACTCAGGACGCCCATCAGTTAGGCCTACGCGGAAGCGCAAGCGGTCCGAAATGTAAGTTGACTTTGTCGTGTCACTCGTCGCCATTCTATTTGTGTTTGTTTGCCCTTTTCTGAACGACGACTCGCGTTCTTGCAGCGCTGCCCCGAAATGGGACGGGACCGAGCTCGCCCCTCGCAAGGCTCTACGACTTGCCGCCGAGCAGAGTCGGGGCCAGGAGGGTTCCGTCCCGAGGCAGGAGGACGCCACGCAGAGGCAGTCGGACGTCCTTGCGGCGTCGGAGGGAGCCGAGGGGGAGCGCGTCGCGTCGAGTGACCGCGGCGCGGCGACGCAACAGGGTTCCGCACCTGCCACGAGCGCAGCCCCCGACTCCAAGGGTCGGGCCGACGAGTCCCGACGAGGAGCTGCCCCACCGCCCGCACAAGGCGTCGCCGGCGAAGGGGGTCGGATCCATCGTCGTCGTCGGGAGCCGGCGGCGCTGGCGGCGCCGCGGGAGCTCGTCGGGGAGCCGCCAGCGCGCAGCCGAGGAGCGCGACCGGCGACCCGCGCTGGGACGCAGCCGCCGTAGATGTGCCGCGACTTCAACATCTGGCACGGTCCGGCTGGGGGCCGGACGTGCTCGTGAACACGCCGGAGGTCCGGTTCCCCTGGCCGACTCGTCGGAGTCGAACGCCTAGCTGTACATGACTCAGGAGCTCTCCAACACTAACAGCCGGCTGGACGCGATCAAGGCGTCGGTCGCGACGGAGGTCGACGACGCGAAGGAGTGGATGATGAACGCGCGGGTTCCCCTTGAGGTGAGTGGGAGGATTTGTTTCTTTGGTCCCATTTGCTATTTCTTGGAAGTTTCGCCGTGCCTTCTTTCTCGCCTTACGACCTTCTCTTGCTATCTGTAGACTTTGCTTGCGAACAGCAAGCTCAAGTCGAACTTCGTCCGGCACCAGCTCAAACAGTACGTCGCCCAGGGCGAAGAACTGCCGCGCACGCTACGCATCTCCGATTCCGTTCGCCGCAAAGCCGAGGCTGCCGAGGCCGCGACGAAGGCAGCAAAGGATGCGGAGAAGAGGGCCGCGGACGCGGAGTCCGTGCTGGGCGACACGGTCGAACGCGCGGAGACGGTGGAAGGGCTGGTGCGGACGCGGGAGCAGGAGCTACAGCAGGAACGCGAGCTCCAGGCCGCTGCCGAGAAGGCGCTGTCGGCAGCTACTCAGCGCGTCGAGACCGCCGAGAACAGGGCGAAGATGGCTGAGAGCCCGCTGAGCAGCGAGAGGGAGCTGAAGACCGCCGCCCAGTTGTCGGTGGCCAACCTGACCCGAGAGCTCCAGGAGACGCAGCAGGAGCTGAAGGGTAAGTCGGCCTACTTCGTCTTTTCAGCCATTCCATTTATGCCAGTGTTCGTTCCCTTTCGGTCAGGTGGCTGATCTTGTTGCTCTGTCCACATGCACGAGAGCTCCAGGAGCAGTCGCAGAAGGCGCTGGCGGACCTCGACCTGTTGCGGCATGCCATGGAGATCGCATGCAACGAGGTCGGGGTGCCGCGCCCATCGGGGTGCCGCGCCCACCGGGCGCCACGTCGGTGATCCCCCAAGTGGCACGGCTCTCCGCCTACTTCCGCGTGCAGGAGGAGGAGTGCCTCCGGACAGGAGTCCAGCTCGCCTTTGCTGTGGCGAGGAGCCACTACGGGGATTTCTTCAAGATCGACGTGCTGGCGAACGGCTACGAGCCCTCCTGCAGCGAGGCCGACTTGGAGCAGATCGAGGAGGAGGTGGTTCCCTTCGCGCGCCGTCTTGCGGACAACAACCTGGACATGATCCCTTCGCGCCGAGGCGAGGATGAAAATCAGTAGGTTAGGAGGTCGCGGTCGGAATCGGGCCCGTGCGGGCCTTATTTTGTGAACAAGTATGTGGGCGTGCGCGCCCGTCTGTTTATATGAATTTTTGTTTCGCTTTTCTCAAGTTTTTCATTCGTTTTGCTCTTTTCGTGTGACAATTCACCTCGACGACTCGGAATCCCAGAAGATCGACTTAATTCCGGCCAGCCGCTCGGGCCGTCCCTATCCACTAGGGCGTCGGGTGCCCTCGATCGAACTGGCTGGGCCTCAGGCCGATATCCGGGATTCGTGATTTTTGCTGCGATTCGTCACACTTCTATATTCAGGACATCGATTTTGCGTTCGCGGGGGCTCGCTCTTAGTCGAATTGCGTTGTTTCTCTTAAGAGCACCGTTCCCCGCGCGTACAAAATCGACGCGGCACAAAGCCACACCCGCCGGGTGGAGCCCCCGAGGGGAGCGCACCCAGACGGCTGCCCAAGAGGTGTAGAGAGAAAACACCGAGTTCGTTTGATGTTGATGAGACAGAAGAAAACAACAAACGAATTTACAGAGCTAAGGATAGAAGCGACGTAGCTGCTCGATGTTCCAGGCATTGGTGACGAGTTGGCCTTCCGAGTCCATGAGCTTGTATGTTCCGGGGCGTAGTACCTCGGCAACGACGAAGGGCCCCTCCCACGGTGGTGACAGCTTGTGTCGATCTTTGTTGCTCTGCACGAGTCGAAGAACCAGGTCTCCTTCCTTGAAAGCGCGGCCGCGAACTCGTCGCCCGTGGTAGCGACGCATGGCTTGTTGATACTTGGCCGACCTCATGAGAGCGACCTCTCGATCTTCGTAGATTTGGTCAAGGGCATCCTCGAGGAACCTTTTGTTGACCTCCTCGTTGAAGGCACGGACTCGAGGTGCCCCATACTCGATGTCGGTCGGGAGCACTGCCTCCGCCCCGTAGAGCATGAAGAACGGCGTTTCCCCGGTTGCCCGACTCGGGGTGGTTCGCAGGCTCCATAGCACCGCAGGTAGTTCTTGCACCCATCTTCCAGCATAAACCTTCAACTTGTTAAAAATCCTGGGTTTGAGCCCTTGCAGGATCATGCCGTTTGCTCGCTCGACCTGACCGTTGGCCTGCGGGTGTGCGACCGCCGCCCAGTCGACTCGGATGTTGTAGTCGTCGCAGAATTCGAGGACCTCGTTGCCGGTGAACTGGGTTCCATTCGGTGATGATGGAGTTCGGTACTCCAAAGCGATGAATAATGTCAGTGAAGAATCGCACAGCTTCTGCCGATCTGATCTTCACAAGGGGTTGTGCTTCGATCCACTTGGAGAATTTGTCGACAGCCACCAGCAAATGCGTGTAACCCCCGGGCGCCTTCTTCAAGGGCCCGACCAAGTCCAGTCCCCACACGGCAAAGGGCCAGGTGATGGGTATGGTTTGCAAGGCTTGCGCCGGCATGTGAGTCCTCCGAGCATAGTATTGGCACCCTTCGCAAGTGCGTACTACCTCGGTGGCGTCGGCCACGGCTGTGGGCCAATAGAAGCCATGTCGGAACACCATCCTGACTAGGCTCCTCGGGCCGCGTGGTGGCCACACTCGCCGGCATGGATGTTGGCAGCAGTTCTTTCCCCCATTCGATGGGGATGCAGCGTTGAAGCACCCCCGAGTGGCTCTTCTTATAAAGCTCGCCGCCGACTACGACGAAAGACTTGGCTCGACGCGCGAGGCGTCTCGCCTCTGTCTGATCGGCGGGGAGTTGCTCTCGGAGCAGACAGTCGAGAAAAGGTGTCCTCCAGTCGGAAGCGGGATCGGATGCAGCCCCCGAGCCCCCGACCGCTTCGTTAGCAGTCGGGATGGCAAGCACGGCTCGACCCGAGTCGTCTCCGAGAGGAGTGGGCGTACCTTCAGCAGCTGAGTGGTCAGCGCCACTTGCTTGGGTTGCCAGGTCGTCCGTCGTGGACGAGGTCGGCGCCTCCCGCACCGACGGCTTCTGCTGGTCGTGGGAGAAGACACCGACAGGGACGGGGTCCCGGTTGGAGGCCATCTTCGCGAGGCCGTCTGCTTCCTCGTTATAGCGACGAAGAACATGATTAATCTGGAAGCCTTCGAATTTCTCTTCGAGTCGCCGTACCTCAGCGCAGTAGGCCGCCATTTGCGGGTTCGAGCAATTCGACTCGCTCGTCACCTGATCGGCAATGAGCTGGGAGTCACCGAAGACCTCCAGCCTCTTGACGCCGAGCTCTATCGCCGCCTTCATCCCGTTCACGAGCGCCTCGTATTCCGCCACGTTGTGGGATGCAGAGAACTTGAGTCGGACTGCATAACGCAAACGTGATCCGAGTGGTGAGATGAGCAGAAACCACTACCAGCGCCTCTCTTTGTCAGCGATCCGTCGAAAAACATCTTCCAACACTCTTGTTCGACATGCGCGGGTGGCAGCCGGATCTCAGTCCACTCGGCCGCGAAGTCAGCGAGCACCTGCGACTTGATCGCAGTGCGCGGGGCGAACTCGAGTTCCTGCCCCATGAGCTCAAGGGCCCACTTCGCAGCTTTGCTCGTGGCCTCTTTGCTCCTTAGCGCCTCGCCGAGAGGGAAGGAGGTGGCCACAGTGATCGGATGCGCGTCGAAGTAGTGACGAACTTCCTTTTCGTAATCACGACCGCGTACAACAGCTTCTGAAGCTGAGTCCAGCGGGTCTTGGTTTCGGACAAAACCTCGCTGGCAAAGTACATGGGTCGCTGGACCTTTAAAGCGTGCCCCGGCTCGACCCTCTCGACCACCAGCGCAGAGCTGACCACTTGGGTCGTCGCTGCGATGCACAAGAGGAGAGGTTCGCGCTCAGTGGGAGCCGTCAGGACGGGTGCATTCGGTAGCACCGCCTTAAGCCGATCGAGCGCGGCCTGTGCCTCGGGACTCCAAACAAAATGGTCAGACTTCTTCAGCAGTCGATACATGGGCAGTCCCTTCTCTCCGAGTCGGGAGATGAATCGACTGAGAGCCACGAGGCATCCCATGACGCGCTGCACGCCCTTGAGGTTCTGGATAGGGCCCATCTTCGCGATGGCCTCTATCTTCTCGGGGTTGGCCTCGATGCCGCGTTCCGAGACGCAGAATCCGAGCAGCATGCCCTTCGGAACCCCGAAGACGCACTTCTCCGGGTTCAGCTTTATGCCGCACGCCCTCAGCTTTTGGAAAGCTTGATCGAGGTTGGCGACAAGGTCGTCGGTCTTCTTGGACTTCACCACGATGTCGTCCACGTATGCTTCGACGATCCGACCGATAAGATCGCCGAAACATTTGATCATGCACAGCTGGAACGTTGCCCCGACGTTTTTCAACCCAAACGGCATCGTTACGTAACAATACACGCTGTACGGGGCGATGAACGCAGTCGCGAGCTGGTCGGACTCTTTCAACAGGATCTGGTGATAACCAGAGTACGCGTCGAGAAAGCAAAGGGTTTCGCACCCAGCGGTCGAGTATACGATTTGATCAATACGCGGCAAAGGAAACGGATCCTTCGGGCACGCCTTATTGAGATTCGTATAATCAACACACATCCGCCACTTCCCATTCTTCTTTTTCACAAGCACAGGATTGGATAACCACTCGGGGTGGTACACCTCTTTGATAAACCCAGCAGCCAAGAGTTTCGACAACTCCTCGCCGATGGCCTTGTGCTTCTCCTTGTCGTAGCGGCGCATGTGTTGTCTCACCGGGCGAGAGCCCGGCTTGATACACAGAGAGTGCTCGGCGACGTTCCTCGGGATGCCCGCCATGTCCGAGGGCTTCCACGCGAATATGTCCTGGTTGGCACGGAGGAAGTCGACGAGCGCGCTTTCCTATTTGTCGGAAAGCGTGGTGCCGATGCGCACGGTCTTGCTGTCGGGGTCGACCAGGTTGAGCGGGATCTCCTTGATGTCCTTGGCCGGGTCGAACAACCCGGTCGCGCTCTTGCTGTCGGGCCCGGCCTCCACTGCCGACGCAACGGTGGTCGGGAGCTCGCCCTTGTGCAGGAGCGCTTTCGCGATCTCGTAAGCCTCGCGGTCGCACTCGTAAGCACGTTGGATGGACGTGCTCACCGTGATGACCCCCTTGTGGGCCGGCATCTTCAGCTTGAGGTAGGTGTAGTTGGGGACGGCCATGAATTTGGCGTAACACGGCCGCCCAAGTACAGCGTGGTCCGCCCCCGGGAAATTGTTGGCGGTCGTTAAACCATGATTTGACCGCCACCCTACCGGTAAATAAATGCATAACACCAAGATTTTGTGCATAGTAGATAGGAATAATGCTACTCCACAAGTTTTGGTGAGTATTTGGATGCAGGAGTGAATAATGGAGAAAAGTGGGCCCAGCCAGGGAATTTCCCTGGCCGGCCGGCCCCACCCTAGGCCGGCCGGCCCCACCTGGTGGCCGCAGGCCCCGGGCTTCCTCCAGTGGGCTGGAAACTAATCCACAATGTAGAATCAAGAGCCCGTTCAGAAGAATTCCACCGACGTTCTAGAAGGTGGGCTGTTTGGGCCTCAACTTGGCCCTCACTCCTCTTCTGCCGCCCCCACGAAGCCACCGACTGGACAACCGTCATCAGGAGCAAATCTGGAGCGTCCAGGATCGAGGCGGTGGCGAACCGCCACAATGGGCGGCCGGCCGGCCCCCCTACTTGGCCGGCCGGCCTACCTTGGCGGGCCCGGCTCTCCAGCTTCGGCCATATATCTTCCACCGCCATGGAGAAGCTATAAATAGAGGTGGCCGGCTCCATTTCAACTCGCACCATCACACTTGAGAAGAGAAGACCCCAAGTAGGGTCACGCTCTTTCTCATGGAAGATCACTCCACTTGTGTAGTTAGAATAGGATTAGTATTTTAGTCATGGGAGTTAGAGTAGAAGTGAGAGCTTCGCTCGGAGCTCCGGAGTTCTCTTCGGAGTTTGGGTAAAGTTCTCGTGTATCTTTTCCTTTATACTCTTTTTAATATAATTATTTTCTTATTTATTTATTTTCTTATTTATTTAATTTAGTTTTCTTTTAGTTTACATTTATTTATTTAAGTAATTGTTATAGAGAAATTCCTGTGTTGGTTCCACGTCTGTGTATGATAGGTTCGAATGAATTGTTGAGCTAGGCAGTAGGGACTATATAATCGCCTTATTGTTACGACCTCGCACAGTTTGTTTGGATTTATTATGCATGGTTGGCTTGCCCTTAACGTGAGGGTAAGTTATTTAGGATAGTTGCTCGTATGGTTCAAGGAATTATTCTAGACGTGAGTTTGCTCTACACCCCACGGAGGATGGTAGCCGCGAGTACGTGTGACAGCCGTACCGGTCTCTGTAATCCACCACGTCCGGGTGATGGTTTTAGTAGGGAGGTCAATAGCAGGCGGATTCCCAAAGTAGTTGAACCTAGTTCTCGGGTTGCTGCTTTGGCACGTTTGTGCCCCGATATGCAGGAACGTATCTGTAATGAAAGCTTAAGTAAATAGTTGTAGAATATCAGAAAATTCTAAATACTAACCCCTAGGCTAATTGATACCTTCTGCTCGTTGTTCTTCCAGACTAAATGCTAACTCCTTGTTATCTATATTGATGGATGTTCTCCTGAGTGCCACACTTATCACATACCTTATCACTGCTTTGGTCTAGTTTGCAAGTTATAAATAATAGATGTTTCCTTGTCAACTCACGATATTCTTAGCCCTGCTTCCCTGAGGAAAATATAAATACGATAACCTTGGAATACTCCCGGGTGAAATGCTACAATGGTGTTCCGTGCGCTTGCGGAAATGGAATTAAATCTTTTTGCGTAAGAAACGCCAACAGAAATCGACCACGTCGAAGGTCAGCATCTCGGTGCGGTAGTTGGCAGCGGTGCCGAAAGTCACGGGCAGATCGATCTGCCCGAGCGGCACCACCTGTTTGCCGGGGACGATGCCGTGGAACGGAGCCCGAGTCGGTCGGATACGATCCCGACTGATCCCCATGGCGTCGAGGGTCTCTCCGTAGAGGATGTTGAGGCCGCTGCCCCCGTCCATGAGGACCTTGGAGAGCCGCTTCTTGCCGATGATGGGGTCGACGACAAGCGGATAGCGCCCCGGACGGGGCACGTGCTCCGGGTGGTCGGAGCGGTCGAGCGCGACCACGGAGTCGGACCACTTCAGGAAAGTGGGGACAGCCGGCTCCGTGGCGTAGACCTCGCGGCGGACGAGCTTCTGCTGCCTTCGCGGCGCGCAGGCCTCCGGTCCCCCGAAGATCATGAGACAGCCGTCAGGGTGGGGGAAAGTGTCGTCATCCCCACCCTTGTCTTCATCGCCGCTCTTGGGCGGCGGGTCGTCGAGCTCCGCCTTCTTGGAGTTGCCGGCGAGGAACTTGCGGAGCAGCCCGCAGTCCTTGAGGGCGTGCTTGACGGCGAACGCGTGGTTGGTGCAGGGCTCCTCGAGCTTCTTCTCGAAGTAGTTGGACGTGCCTTTCGCAGGCGCGCGCTTCGGCTTGCGCTCCGCCGCGGCGACAAGGGATGCCTCCTGCCGCGCGACGTTGCCCTTCTTCTTCTTTTTCTTTTTGGGCTGGCCCCGTCGACTCCTCCCTCTTGGCCTTGGCCTTGAGCTTGGCCGGAGTCTTGGTGAAGATCGCCCCCACCGCGTCCTCGCCGGACGCGAAATTGGTGGCGATGTCGAGGAGATCCTTGGTCGTGCGGGGCTGCTGCGCCCCAGCTCGTGCACCAGGGTCTTGTTGGTCGTCCCGGCGAGGAACGCGCTGACAACGTCAGCGTCGGCGATGTTGGGCAGTGCGTTGCACTGCTTCGAGAACCGCCGGATGAGTCGCGCAGGGTCTCGTCGGGGAGCTGGCGACAGTTCCGGAGATCCCACGGGTTCCCGGGACGTTCGTACGTCCCCTGGAAGTTGCCGACGAAGACATCCTCCAGGTCCTTCCAGCTCTGGATAATCCCTTCCGGGATGTGCTCGAGCCACGCCCTCATCGAGTCGGCGAGGTAGAGCGGGAGGTTGCGGATGATGAACTCGTCACTGTCGGCGCCGCCGGCCAGACAGGAGAGTCGATAATCACCCAACCAAATAGCCGGGTTGGAGTCACCCGAGTACTTGGTAATGTTGGTCGGCGCGCGGTACCGCTGCGGGAACGGTGCGCATCGAATGTGGCGCCCGAAGGCGCGCAGCCCCGGAGGTGGAGGGCTCGGGCTCCGATCCTCCTCCGGGTCGTAACGGCCACCACGTCGAGGGTGATAGCCGCTCGGCTTCGCGCCGAGTGCCATGGGCCTGGTCACGCCTGCGGGCGTCGAGGAGTATGCGCGCGTCCCGCACGGGTCCCACGCGCTCCTTGATGGGAGGCAGGTTGCGGCCACCCGCTCCGCGCGACGGCTGCGCCACGGACGCCTCCTTGTCGTCGTGGCGGTCGGCGGAGCGTTGCAAAGCGCCCAGAGCGCGCTGTCGGGACAGCGAACTCTCAGCCTGCTGCTCCGCCGCCACCTCGAGTAGCCGCAGGAGCTCCTTACGCTTCCGCTCGTCCTCCGGGGTCATAGGTTGCGGAAGGTCTCGTGCTAGGGCCGCGGCCGCCGCCAGGTTTTGGCTGGCGCGCGGGAGGTGAAGAGGGGTGCCCGCGACGTCATGCACGATGCGGTGCTGCACGTCGCGTGCCATGGCGCGGCGCGCCCTCCAGGGGCACGTCGCTTGGCGATCTTCTACCCCAGGAGCTGACGTTCCCGCTCGATACCGTACTCAATGTCGGCAAGCTCCCGCCTCCGCGCGAGCAGCTGCTCCAATGCTGGCGGGTCCTGTTGTGGGGGTGCAGCGTCCCCCACTACAGGCACTGGGGCCGGGTGCGGACCGTCACCTCCAGACGGCTCGCCCCCATCGTCACCTTTCCCGTCGCTGGGGTCAGCGAAATCCCCGTCCCGGATTTCGGCCATGAAGCACTCACGGGACGGATCGAACGAGAGTGCATCGAAGCACTCAGCAAGTAGGTCCTCGACAGAATCGCGGTCCTGGGTGTCGGTGGGTTCCGCACCCACAAATACCGGTGCGCCAATGGCGGGACCGGCATGTCCGGTCCGGCCAGGCGGGAAGCGGCATGCGAGCTCGTGCTCCAGCGCCTCCATCGACTCCCGCAGCCGAGGCGGCAGGGAGGCTCGGCGCTCCCAGGCCTCGTAGCCGGGCGGGAGCGGTGGTCCGTCCACCAGGCAGTTGTTGAGGAGAGCCAGCGCGTAGAAGATGCGCCGGCATTCGTCTGGCCGAGGGTTCGCACCGAGGTACGCTTCGAAGCGCACGGGCAATGCCCTGGCCCCTGGTCCACGCGAAAGGTGGACATCAGACGTGAAGACGCGCAGCGGCGCCAAACCGGCGCTGCCGCGCATCCGCTGCAGCTCGGTGTGGTCGGTCAAGAAGTCCACGTCGCCGAAACGGAAGACACGGTACGGGACCGTGAACGGCATGTAGAACCGGGAAGAGAGCGCGGCGGAGCGCCTCCGGTCCCTTCCGCGGACGCTCCCGCGGGATGCTGGCGGCCACGAAGCCATCAGCTGGCGATCCGATCGCTGTCAAGCGTGCGGAGGTCCCTACCTGGCGCGCCAACTATCGGCGTTTAGTAACCGGCCGACGAGTAAATTTGTGCGCGACTCGACGGTGATCGGTAAGGTTGCGAATGACACAGTGGATTATACTGGTTCAGGCCAGAGATGCCCTACGTCTAGTTCGTGGCTTTTCTCGTGTTGCTCGTAGTAGGGGTTACAAGCTATGGGTGAGAGAGGGATCGCTCCCAAGTCTCAGTCTTTGCATTCTAGTGAGTGTTCGAGTGTAAGATGGGCTTTCTGCGAGTGAAAAAACTCCCTCCTTCCCCCGGGCCCAATCTTCCCTTTTATATGCCAAGGGAAAACTGTTACAGATGGAGGAAAGGAGAAAAGAAAAGAAAGTAAAGATAAGTGAAAGGTGGTGGAGATGGAGTCGGGCCGTCCTCGCCGGACTCGATGGCTTCCGCTGCAATCCCCTCGCCAAGTCGTATGATGACGTCATCCGTGTCTTGTCCGGGCACTGTGGGTAGCCCATTCCCTGATCGGCACTATTAGCCGCTGTTGACGGTGATGTGGACCGCTGTTGGGTTAGGCGACGGTCATTCCGTGTGCTGTTGTTGACCGTGCGGGGTTCCAGGTGCACGCATTCGCCATCCTGCGCCTGGTCTTGATACGACGCCCCCCCCCCCCCCCCATCCCGCCGTACGTCAGGCACAGGGTACTTCTCTGCCGTCCAGGAGTTAATGTGGAGCGGATCCTTATCCTGAATCGGCCGGTAGTACGCCCGAGGAAGACTGAACCATCGCCGCTGCTCCTGTGCTCGGTTCCCGGCCGTCGTGGTCGGGTTCGGTTCGGGTCGAGTCCCTCCATCGTTCCCGACCACTGTCGGAGCGAGCGGGCGACGGGCGATGGCTGGCCGGAGCTTGGTCGGAGGAGTCGCTCGACCACGTGACGTCCGACTAGCGTCATGGGGGAGTCGGGCGGATCGTTTCGCCCGAGTCGGGTTCCTTCAACGCTTGGTCATGGCCACGTGGCCTTCGCCGGATGGGCCCCTAGTGGGCCGGGAGGAGCGGAGATTCCTTTTTTGGCTTTTGGGCTGTCGTTGCGCCTTCTGCCTGACCGGGCCCCTTCGTGGGCCCAGCACTCCGCCGCTCTCCTTAGCGTAGGACCTTCGGGCTTCGGTTTAGTATTTGTACTTGGTATGTACACAGTATCGGGTACCTAAAAAATGGGTACCCGACAGGCGGCGGCCCGAATTGCTGGGGGTGACGGGCGGCAGCTAGGGTTTGGTGAGGGAGAGGGAGATCGGGAGGAGGAAAGAACGTGAGAGGATGAGAGAGGAGTCGGGACGGCAAGGGAAAAGAAGGCGACGGCATGAAGTGGGCGCTCGTGAGCAGGCGGGGGCCCCACCTGTCGGCGCGAATTTTCACGGGGAGGAGGGGGCGCGCGACGCACGCAGAGGACTCAGAAGGAAAATAAGGAAGAGTAAAGATACGAATACTTAATACGAAATACGGCGCGCACCATCTTGACAAAGAAGTAACAAAGGTGACATGTTGGTTTGGACTATCTATCCTTCTCGATCATCAAAGCTGCCGTCCCATTTTGTCAGTGTTGTTGCTACGATGAGACCGGGGCCCAACGAACTTTGCTTCCCAGATCCATCCGTGTAAAAAGATTCCAACAGAACCCGCAGTCACAGCGGAGGCAGCGGGGTGAGGAGGGAGGATGGCGCTCCCGTGGTGGCTGACCACCACGGCGTGCGCGCCGCCGGCATCTGGGTCACTCGCCGACATGCTCGCGTTCGCCTTCCTCTCCCCGTGCCCGCAGCGCGCGCTCCTCGGCGCCGTCGACCTCGTCTTCCTCGCCGCATGCCTCGTCCTCGCCGCCCGCCGCCGCCTCCGGCGAAGCTGTGGTGGTGGCTCGGGGGCGGGTGGTCCGGAAAGCGAGGCGCTTCTGCACAAGCCAGGCTTGCCGCTGCGGACCCTCTCCTTCCGCTGCTACGCGGCCGCGCTCGGGGCGTCTGCCGTCCTCGCCGCGGCGTCTGTGGTCCTCCTCGTGCTCGCGCTCCTGCGCCTGCGGGGCGGGCCCTCCTGGCGCGCCGCGGAGTCCGCCTTCCTCGCCGCCCACGCCGCCGCGCACGGCGCGGCCGCGTGGACCGTCGCCTCCTCCTCGGGGAGAGGACCTGGAGCGGGAGCTGCTGTCCCGGCCCACCTCGGCGTGTTCTGGCTCGCCACCGCCCTCGGCGCCGCGCTCGCCTCCGCCTCCGCGTTGGTCCGCGGCGCGGCCGGCTCGCTGCTCCTCCCCGACGACGCGGTCGCCTTCACCGGCCTGCTCGTCTCGCTGCCTCTCGCGTACGTCGCGGTCGCCGCCGCTGGCAGCTTGACAGGGAAGGAAGCGGCGAAGAAGCAGAGCACGACGCCGGCGCGGAGGCGGAGGCGGACGACGCGACGCCGTACGCCGCCGCGTCGTTCCTGTCAAGCGCGACGTTCAGCTGGATCAACCCGCTCATCACCAAGGGCCACGCGTCGGACTCCCTCGCCGCCGACGACGTGCCCGGTGTCTCCGCCGGCCACCGCGCGCAGGCGTCGTACGCGCTGTTCATGTCCAACTGGCCGGCGAACGACGGGTCGTCGTCGTCGCGGCACCCGGTGGCCGTGACGCTGTGGCTCTCCTTCTGGCCGCAGCTCGTGCTCACCGCGGCTCTGGGCCTCGCGCGCATGGCGGCCATGTACGTCGGCCCGTCCCTGATCGACCGGTTCGTCGAGTTCGTCCGCCGCGGCGGCGCGCCATCGGAGGGCCTCCGCCTCGTGCTCATCCTGCTCGCCGGGAAGGCGGTGCAGACGCTGGCGTCGCACCACTACAACTTTCAGGGCACGCTCCTGGGGATGCGCATCCGCGGCGCGCTTCAGACGGCGCTGTACCGCAAGTCGCTGCGCCTCTCCACGGGGGCCCGCCGCGCGCACGGCGCCGGCGCCATCGTCAACTACATGCAGGTGGACGCCAGCCTGGTCTCGTCCGCGATGCAGGGCCTGCACGGACTGTGGCAGATGCCGCTGCAGATCGTCGTCGCGCTGCTGCTGCTCTACGCCTACCTGGGCCCCGCCGTGCTCATGACGCTCGCCGTCATCGCGGGCGTCACCGTCCTCACCGCCTTCGCCAACAAGCTCAACCTCAACTACCAGCTCAAGTTCCTCGGCGTCCGCGACGCGCGCATCAAGGCCATCACCGAGATGCTCGCCCACATGCGCGTCATCAAGCTGCAGGCGTGGGAGGACACGTTCGGCGGCAAGGTGCGTCAGCTCCGGCACGACGAGCTAGGGTGGCTGCGCAGGATCATGCTCTTCATGTGCGCCAGCAACGTCGTCTTCTCCAGCGGGCCGCTCGCCATGACCGTGCTCGTCTTTGGGACGTACCTCGCCTCCGGAGGGGTGCTCGACGCCGGCAAGGTGTTCACGGCCACCGCCTTCTTCGGCATGCTCGACGGGCCCATGCGACAGTTCCCGCAGACCATCGTCTCCTCCATGCAGGCGTTCGTGTCCCTCAACAGGCTCAACAAGTTCCTCACGGACGCCGAGATCGACAGCACCGCCGTCGAGCACGTAGAGAGCATTGCCGGCGGCGCGGTGGCCGTCAAAGTGGAAGGCGGAGTGTTTGCGTGGGACGTGCCGGCCGAACTGGCCAAGGGCAACGATGCAGGCTCACGGGAACATAATGGCGCGGAGCAGAATGTCCGAGGGAAGGAGCCGGACATGGAGACAGTGCTCAAGGGGATTAACGTGGAGGTGAGGAAGGGCGAGCTTGCGGCGGTGGTCGGGACTGTGGGCTCCGGCAAGTCGTCGATGCTGTCCTGCATCATGGGGGAGATGCACAAGATCTCCGGCAAGGTGAGTGCGCAGAAGCACATTCAATTCTCATTCTTATATAGCAGAAGCACATTCAATTCTCATTCTTATATATCCGTCCATGTTGAGAATTCAATACTAGCATAGACCAAGAGAAAATTGATTTCGAAATATTACAAACGTTACAATTCAGATTTCGAAAATCAATGGGGAAGTAGGGAAAAATGTATGGTTAATGTCCGTACATTACGACTTTAGGTTTGTTGCACATGTAAACTACTTTACAATTTGTAAGTCAGAATTGTAAATTTCACAAAACTATAACTGTTTGCACACTATATATTAAAGAACTACTTGTTTGGATTAGTTTCACAACACCGCCATGTAACCTTGTAACACTAACCATAACCTTTTTATAGTGAAACATTTTTCAGGTAGTTGTATTAGGTTTTTATTCCTAGGGGCGGAGGCATTCTAACGAAATTTGGATATTGTAGTAATCTTTTGCTAATTATATCCAACTTTTAACTAGTGACTTGAAGAAAACGTTTTTCAAAAATAAAATAAAACTAAAAGTATTATCCTAGCGTAATGATCCAAGGAGTTTGTCAAGAGGGAGTTTGATTATTCATGATGAAGCATAAATCGATGTCAACCTGTGAAAGATCAAGCGCTATCTTCATAAATCTAGTCATTTCCTTCATTCTTACATAGAAAAATAGTCAAAAGCGTTAAAAATTAAAAAGCAACCAAGTCAACACCAAGGTGAGAGGGGGATTAAATTTCCTTCTTGTCCCAATATTTTGATCTCATTATAAACCAATCAGATTAAATCCACATATTTGACAAATTATCTCCCTTAGTTTCTTTTTTCATCTGGCTCAATCGAAACCTTCAATTAATAATCGGACGAATATCTCGTCCTCTCCGGGTGTGATTCCTCTTCACCCAAATCCCCAGCGGCTTCAGCTTAAAAATAAAAATAAAAATGGTGAGTCGCCGGCGGCTTCACGGCAAGCTTAGAAGGTACTCCCTCCGTTTTTAATTATACGACGCCGTTGATTTTTTCGTTGAACTTTGACCAACAATATAGATTTAAATAATTACTTTTTGAATGTAAAATGAATATCGTTAGATTCATCATCAAAAGCACTTTAAGATTAACCTATACACTTAGCTATTTACACAAATATTTTGAATAAGACAAACGGTCAAATCGTAACGAGAAAAGTCAACGGCGTCATATATTAAAAAACGGAGGGAGTAATTCGTTCCCCCGATGCACATGGTGGGAGCTTTACTTTGACCCGGCATTCTCGCCCTGCGCATTGATTTGTCATGCGGCATCAAAGCCATCTGATCCGATTGGGTTGGGCGATAGGGGTTGCGCTAGGTAATTAAGCGAGAAGTGTACCTGCGTTGGTATCCTAGTTTTGGTCTTCCATGTGCGTATGCTACCGAGCCCCAAGCTTCGCCATGGGATGTGATGGTGGCGGTCGGATAGTCCGATACTTTTGACCAGTATTTTGGATTCTGGTTGGACATGGAAACGAACTTTCCAATCCAAGCAATTTATATGATGATGCCCTGGAATTTCTTACCTTCTGTAATTTAATCTATTGTGACGTCAACGTTAGATGTTGCTATCATGATTTTATAATAAAGTTGGATTCTAGTGCCCAAACTGATGCTAATATTCTACTGCAGTATCTGATGACCAGCTTAGCGACCACCACCACCACCACTCCTCCACCACCTAGAAATGTTACCAGAAACAACTATTTTGCACACGAAGCAGTAGTGGCTATAGCTTTGACTTGGTTGTATCTGATCTAACCATTTTTAATAAGCAATGTTTAAGCACAGCACGGTGGTCTGGCTTTAGCTGCATGATGGACAATTCATTACAGCATATGTTAGCTCTTACTCATAGCTTCATTCCGCCATCATCTTGGGAGCTTGGGTTATATGGAAGCATCGCAACTCATGTGTCTTCGACGGTGCACGGCCTAGTATGAATGAACTCCTTCCAGTTTTCAGGGAAGAGCGCCATTTATGGGGCTTTGCTGGAGCTCGAGGTTTGAGAGAATTGGGTCAGGGGCAGGAGGGTGCAGCTGGTTAACCTCCTAGCTAGTTGAGTGGGTCAGGTCTTACCCTACAGTTTGTTCTATAGAAGTACAACCGTTTTGATCTTGTAACTCAGCCCCTCATGGCTCGGCCCGGAGTGAGGTGGCGTTGTTTGTAAGGGGCCGGCTCTTTCTCTCTTAATACAAAGATACGAAGCTCTCCTTCGTATTCGAGAAAAAAAACTCATAGCTTCATTCGTATAGTTACTATTTGATCTTGAACATTTTTCATTAAATAAATCAATAATGGACATGAAAATAATTTTAAACACAGTCTCAGTATGGCCTGATTATTAACGATGGCCGATTCTGTCTTATTATAGTCATATACACATAGAAATTGTTTATATCCTTGTTTGAATATAAGGGACAAATTGCAAAGTTCATGCTATATTTATAGGTCAAAATTTGTTTATAAGAGGAACATAATTCTGAAACCGTTTGAGTGAGATAACAAAATGGATATATTTGAGCGTTTGTTTTCCCCCCTTTCTTTTGTTTCCCTGATCAATTTGGGACTATCCAAGAGTTGTGCAGGTTGATTTAGAAGTATGATTATACTTTTGCAATTTGACAAATTTAGTTGTATGGTTGGAATATAGTTGCATCTGTTATACAACTGTTACTCCCTCCGATTGTTTTTTTTCTTTTTGACGTTCAGACAAAGCTTTTAGTTCAAATTTGAACTATGATTCTTGTCTGAACGTCATCAAAAAAGGATCAGAGGTAGTATATATATAAGCTACGTTGTTAGAATTTTATGTCCACTAAAATAAGCAGTATAAACTATTTTTTGTTCTCTTGATTAATGAGATATCTATTTCCTTTTTATGGATTAGTTAATGTCAGAATACCGATTTGATAAAACCATGTAAAAATCCTAGTCTTCAAACTGTAGAAATGTTGGGACCCTAAGAATAAATATAAGAACTAAAGGAAGCTGGAGTTGAAGAGATCCATCTAGCTACCCATCCTATCTCTTTATTTACAATTAGTGATACTTCGCAGATGCTGGTATGATTGTATCAGAAGAAATGTGGCATGAACTGTAAATTTTTAGTTCTTTTTGATTTTCCATTAAGACACCAAAGTGACACTTTAAACATCAGATTTGTGGCAAAATAACGTATGCAATCACCTAATATGTGAAAGTCTTTTCAACAAGGTAATTTGCATCTTATCTCCATTTTCTCTTTGATATAGGTTAGCATATGCGGGAGCACAGCATTTGTTGCTCAGACTGCATGGATTCGAAATGGAACCATTCAAGAGAACATTCTATTTGGAAAGCCAATGCAGCCAGAGAGATATTCAGAAGTCATACATGCTTGTTGTCTGGAAAAAGATTTGGAGATGATGGAGTTTGGTGACCAGACTGAAATAGGAGAGCGAGGGATCAATCTTAGTGGGGGTCAGAAACAACGGATCCAGCTTGCAAGAGCAGTATATCAAGATAGCGATATATATCTTCTTGATGACATTTTTAGTGCCGTTGATGCTCATACTGGATCAACTATTTTCATGGTGAATCCTATTTTCTTTCCTTCTATTTTTATGTTCTGTTCTGAAAATCTTATTTAGTTATGTAAATTTAGACAACTAAGTGAAGCAACAAAATACTAAGATGAGCTAGTTCTTCATAAAACTTAATCAGACTCAAATGCTTGCAACAAACCTACAAACACATTGGTTAGATTTGTACAACTTTGAACAATATTTAGAAACATATTTCAACATAGTAAACCAAGAGAGGAAGTATATTTTCATCTAGAACTCATAATATTAACTGAATTTGGCCCGTTATCTAAAATTTTGGTTGAATTTGGTCTTTACGATCTCTAGTTTTGTAGCCTAAATAATATGACACATCTCAGTTTCCTCATGGGGGAGATTTTTATAGTGATTTGTGTTACTTTAACCCACGTCCCTGTTTGAAACTAATACAAAGGAGCTTGCGAAAGATGCAACCTATATATCTTGACCTGTCGTATATGAGATTTTATGGAAGTATCCGACAGAAAAATTGTGTGATTTTTGAATAAATAAAAATAATACCTTGCATCAAAGTCTGTACAAATTCAGTAGGAATGCATAATTTATGCAGTATCGTGATGATATGGGATTTGTTCATAAGGAGGTGGACTCATGATCTACTTCACTTCCAATGCTTGTCCCTTGTTGTAACTTTTTTTTCTACAAAATTCCTCTTGCAAACATCTTAACCTTCGGCTGTGTTCTGAAGGAATGTTTGATGGGCCTACTCAGGAATAAGACTGTTTTTCTTGTGACTCATCAAGTGGACTTCTTGCAAAATGTGGATACTATATTTGTAAGTTTTATCTTCAACCTCTGAATTTCTCTTCGAGGAACTAATGCATTCTTCCTTCTGAAAGAAAGAGGATTAAAATTTACCATATTACACAATTACAATATCTAGTAGCAATGTTTTGTTTTGGTTATTGAAGAAGCTAAAGGAAACATTGATGGTCAGTTGGTCACATACATTTGTGTTCAAGTTTGTTTATACTTTTATTGTTTTAGCTTGCTTTGGCTGTGTACATATTACGGTTCTACGGGAAAATATAAACTCTAAACTCAACTTCTCTATTAGATATAAAATTAGCAATTTTGAAGTAAGAGAATGAAAAGGACAAAACTGTATCTGTGCTGCACTTTTGTCATGTTGTTTTATTAATTGTTATTCTCATATCTCATAAACGAAATTAATTTGAAATACAAAATTCTATATATATGTTGGTCACCATTTTAGACCAAAGGCATATGCCCTGCTTTCTATTGAAAGCAATAGAATTTTACATTCCTAGAGTACCACGGGAGTCTGCACCCATTTACTATCGATATCATCTACTGCATCAAACGAAGTTCTGGTAGTTCTTCTTAATGTGGGTGGGTTGGGGGGGTGGGGTGCAACCCTTTATTTGTTCCAAAACTTCTTCTTAATGAAATGATATGAAGCTCTCCTTCGTATTCGAGAAAAAAAACTTCTAATAGTTCTAGAAATTGAGGCTAAGAGAAATGGCAGACCTATGACAGCATTCAACAAACAAAGGCTATTACATACCTGTAAGATTCAGATTGTTTTGCTGGGTCTGCGGGTCATTGTCTTTCAAGCTATATTTGATGTCTCCCATCAGCTCTTCAACCTTTGTGCTCTCCTCTAACTTGAGAGAGAGCTCTGTACGTCGTTGCCTGTGTTTAATAGGAAATATTGTTACGAAACACATTCTTTTGTACTTAGCCAAAGTGCCCAACAAAATGCACCAAGCATATAGAACATTCTACTATTATCGTTATAAACTTCTATTCTGCATTGTTAGGTCTATGTAATCCTAGAGGTTAGCAGAGTTGATATTCTGTGCAACAGCTTATGGAATAGTTTGCATGTAGATGTTGGTCACCATCACAACTACATAGTTTTTTTTTTCTTCTTCCAAATTTTCTGAAAACTTCTAAACATGCTTATGGAAGCGGTTTCCACGATTCCACTGATTGAGTAGTTTCCACTGAATATATTTTGCCCAGTATTGAACCAATTATGCTATGCTTGTGCATGAACATATGTTTTTTTTTTTGAGGAATTGTGTGAACATATGTTATTGATAGCTCGTGGATATTAAACAATTTTAGATTGTTTGTGAACATGTAGGTAATGAAAGATGGGCTAGTCATCCAATCTGGGTTCTATAATGAGTTACTAGGATCATGCCCAGATTTTTCAGCTCTTGTTGCTGCTCATCACAGTTCGATGGAGATGACAGGGGAAGAAGGCTGCCATGTTCAGAACACACTGAGTTCTCAGCCTACCAAATCCGGTAATGAAAATGGTGAAAGTACTGACATTGCACCGAGCAACGAAGCAGGCTCCTCCAAGCTAATCCAGGAAGAGGAAAAGGAGAGTGGCCAAGTAAGCTGGCGTGTGTACAAGCTATATATGACAGAGGCCTATGGTTGGTGGGGAGTTTTGGCCTTTTTAGCTGTGTCACTTCTGTCAGAAGGCTCCAGTATGGCAAGCAACTACTGGCTGTCTTATGAAACATCAGGAGGCGCCATATTTGACACTTCCATATTTCTTAATGTTTATGTTTTGATAGTTGCTGCTACAATTCTATTCGAAATGATTAGCACTCTTGTTGTGACATTCTCGGGGCTTAAATCGGCCCAGGCCTTTTTCAACAAGATGTTTAACAGCCTACTGCGAGCTCCAATGTCTTTTTTTGACACCACTCCTTCTGGAAGAATCCTAAGCCGGGTATGTATTTTGTACCCAATTACTCATAGGCTTACTTTGTTGCACCTTATGTAATCATTTGTTCTTGAAGTGATGTTTAGCTTTTACCCTTTTCAGGCATCATCGGACCAAACAAAAATTGATATTGTTCTAGTGTTTTATGTTGGTTTTGCCACATCAATGTTCATCTCAGTGATTACCAACGTTGCTGTTACTTGCCAAGTTGCATGGCCGTCAGTCATAGCAGTACTTCCTCTACTATTTTTGAATATTTGGTACCGGTATGATCCTGCTACAACAATGCATACCGGCAGAAATCCATATTCTTCATTCTACTTTGCATAACACTCCTTACTGAATGATAATAAATCGCCTTTCGTACCTTTCATCATGCTTTTCAGAATCGTTATATTGCAACATCTCGCGAGCTAACTCGTCTTCAAGGAGTAACAGGGGCTCCGGTTATTGACCACTTTACAGAAACCTTTTCGGGTGCTCCAACTGTAAGGTGCTTTAGAAAGGAGGATGAATTCTACCAGACGAACCTGGACAGGATCAATTCGAATTTACGCATGTCTTTTCACAACAACGCAGCCAGTGAATGGCTTGGGTTTCGCCTGGAGCTGATTGGCACACTTATTTTGTCTATAACTGCTTTTCTCATGATCAGCTTGCCTAGCAATTTCATCAAAAAAGGTAATATTATAATTCCCGCTAGTTGAGTACTCGAAGTTCGTGTATGGGACAAAATAGAATCGATACCCCATGTATTATGTAATATATACATTTAAAGTAGGAAGAGTTCCATGCTTAGCATAGAAGTGATGTTACCATTTCTTATCAAGTCCGTTAGGACTAACACATAAATAGATGGATTGCTAAATAAAAATTTCACGTCACTATGTAAATCTGATAGCATGGATAACTGTCCCAATTCTTTAAGTATCCGGACCTCAAGAACAATCCATCATGGATGCCTTATAGGGAAAAGTCATGGGGCAGTAATTGTTTGTTGAAAGCATGTCAATCTTTAAGATGCTGCTGCTTCATTGAATGGTTGCAACAGAAGATACAAACGAATTACCAATGACTACTGTATACTTCATCACATTTCTGTTTAATTCTTCACGACCTTCATGTACACATCTTTCTGATGCAGAGTTTGTCGGCATGTCCCTTTCCTATGGTCTTTCTCTCAATTCCTTGGTGTACTACACAATTCTCATAAGCTGTATGATAGAAAATGATATGGTAGCAGTGGAGAGGGTGAATCAGTACAGCACTCTCCCTTCTGAGGCAGCATGGCAAGTGGCCGATTGTCTTCCCTCACCAAATTGGCCCAGTCTTGGAGACATTGACATCAAAGAGCTCAAGGTCAATATTAATTTATCACTTTCTAGTAATTCAGAAGATTACTAGAATTAACAATATCAGCGCTACTCTTTTCAGGTTAGGTATCGGGAGAACACACCGCTAATCTTGAAAGGCATTACAATAAGTATTAAGAATGGAGAAAAGATTGGAATTGTGGGAAGGACTGGCAGTGGCAAGTCCACTCTAGTCCAGGCTTTATTCAGGCTTGTGGAGCCTGCGGATGGCCAGATCATTATTGACGGTGTAGATATATGCACTTTGGGGCTTCATGATCTGAGATCTCGCTTTGGTGTGATTCCCCAAGAGCCTGTGCTCTTTGAAGGAACTGTAAGGAGCAACATTGACCCAACTGGGCGGTTTTCTGAGGCTGAGATATGGCAGGTACAAGCTATAGGTTGAGCTACTCTGTTTTTCAAAACATGAACCTGATATTCATATTTATTTCCCTGCAGGTCCTCGAACGTTGCCAGCTAAAGGATACAGTAGCTTCAAAACCAGAGAAGCTTGATGCACTAGGTTTGATATTCGTAGCATTTTTATATTATATATAAAAAGAGATATTTAAATGTTTAAACTTATCCAAGATGAACTAATCATTTCCTAAGCGGCAGACTAGCAAACTAGCTTAATAGTTCGATGCCATTATGTCAGTCTGAGGACTCCATATGGTTTCCATACTATTTTTGTGTCAGGCTGGCTTTAAAAGATAAATAGACAATCACATTTGTGAGAACCTTACAAGTTTAGGGATCTGCAGTGTAATTACTTGTATCTCGTTATTTTTTTTTCTTGCTGCATGACAAGGAATGGGTGAATATAGTTTCCCTGCTCGTTGCATATTGTTTGCAGTTGCCGACATGGGGGAGAACTGGAGTCTAGGGCAGAAGCAGCTCCTCTGCTTTGGCCGTGTTATCCTGAAACGCAGCCGGATCCTCTTCATGGACGAGGCAACCGCTTCCGTCGATTCTCAAACTGATGCAGCTATCCAGAGGATCATCCGAGAGGAGTTTGCTGAATGTACAGTGATAAGCATTGCACATCGTATAGCGACTGTCATGGACAGTGATCGAGTTCTGGTTCTGGATGCAGGTAGGCCTTTGCATTGCATTGATTACTCATTGCTACATGTACCACACTATATAGAAACAATTATTTATTTGTCACATACAAACATAGGACTGCAATCTCGCAGATAAATGATTGCCATCATCGAGATTGTTTGCCTCTGACCAACCACTTTGTATGTGCCTCCATTTCAGGCCTAGTGAAAGAGTTTGATGCACCCTCCACGTTGATGGGGAGGCCGTCTCTTTTTGGCGCGATGGTCCAGGAGTACGCAAGTCGCTCTACTAGCACGCAGGCAATCGATGGATGAAGGAAGCCGTACGTGTCTTCCTGGATGAGCCAATAGAGTAGTACCACAAACATAGACATACATATACATCAGATGACATATATAATTCAATGTACTTGTAGAACAAGAAACCAGTTGAGCTGATTTTTCATCGGAAATAGTTCAACTTGCGGACATTGGGAAAAAATTGATTTTGTGTTTCAAATTGGATGAACGAGGTTGCTATCGTCAATCTGTCTGAGAACACGCCATCTCTATATAATTATAACATTTTTTGACATTCTGTGAAAAACTTCGACGATCGTGTTTGTCCACAGGTTTTCGTCTTCTGCTGTTATTTTACATCAACACCGTAGCCGGTTCCTTACCAGCTGAGGGAAAGCCGGTCAAAAAAGAGTTGCCTGTAGTCAAAAGTTTTAGCATCAGAGGACGGAGATGGCGTGGAACCACCGGTGGCGCTACCAAACAGATGCAGTTTTCTGAGGGCACAACAGAAAGAGTCCTAGGAGAGTCGTTGATCTGAATAGCATACTACTGGAGTGGGCGAAGCTAGCCCGGAAGAAGAGTGATTTTAACTAAAGTATAATTAGTGATGATCAAGCAGGTGATCCAATCCGACTGACAGATATGGCACATGGATACACTTGGAAGAATCTGTCATTTTTCTCTTTCAAGATAAAAATATACTGTAGTAGTACAAGTGAAGTCAGATATTACTACAAAACATGGCTTTTGTAACACATACCTGTAATAGAAGTAGAATTTGTTACAAATATTCGTAGTACACAACCATTTGTGTTACTCAGTATGCTTGTAACACAAATGCTTGTTTCGTAAAAATGTGTTACAGATAATTATTCTAGTAACACAAAAATATTGTTACAACTATAGTGTTACATGAAAAGCAATATGTTCTAAGCATAGCAATCTTTGAACTCATAGTAACATAAACAAATGTTACTGTTATGTGTTACTACAAATCGTAGTAACACTTTTTCTTAGGTTATAGTAACATATATTCAGATAATTTTTAAGTTAAAACCAATTGAGCGTAACTACTTATCACATGAGCATGTGTAGTGTAGTGGAAACTCAATAACTAGTGATGGTGAGGTCTTAAGATCAAATCCTAGTAGCCATTAATTTTTTGCAAAGTTTTTTTATGTTACTAGTAACACATTTTTTAGACATAGTAACACACTTACATGTATTTCTTTATTATTATTATAACTTTTTTTCACAAGCAGTACATATATATATGTGTTACAATAGAACTTGCTCTAGTAACACCAGCATATGTATCACTTATTATATGCGTTACTACAGGTCTCTGTAACACTTTTCTCTAGCTTCAGTAACACATATATGTGTTACTAAAAGTCTGACCTGACGTAGTGAGAGCTTCGGAGGCACATGGTCCAACTAACAATATGTAGATCCAATTGGCCTTTTTATGTTGCGCCACATATATTCATTCAACCTTGTCATCCTTTAAGGTTATATAAAATGCCTATACAACGAAAAAGCTTTAGGGATTAGGCAGAATAAAAACAACTTATAGATGCCCAGTACCCAAATTTACACCTAACTAGTACCAATGCACGTGCGCCACGCACGTGTCTAAAAGACTTAAAAAGATATTTATAATATAGCTGATAACATATTTAAATGCATAACAAAATGCCTTAGCTAATCCAACAAAATTTATATATGTCAGTGTCATATATTGGTTAATAAGACGAAATACAAATATTAATCATTCACTCCTTGATTCATATCTTTGATGACACAATGCAAACATTACTCATTCACTCCTTGATTCATATCTCTTGATAAGACACAAGACTAAAAAAAGGTACCCTTTGATTCGTTATATTTTTAAATCAATAAATTCCGTAACACACACATATACAGAGTTGTTGTAACCATTATCTAAAAAGAGAAATATTGTTACAATAGATTATTAACTCCTCCAAGATTTGTCTAAAAGTAATTTTATACTAACTAATGTACTGAGTCTAAAAAATCACCATGTACTTTAAACTATCAAATTTTTTTATTTCTTGTGGAGATGACCTCTTTCACACCTGCCAGTGTCATCCCTCCCTGAATCAATGTTCATACGACAAAGGATACCGTTTACAGAAGTTAAGAGCGAGAGGGCTTAGATATGTGAACCAAGTAAATCAACAAACCTAATGGTCAAATAAATAAATCAAGTAAATGGTGAAGCATAGAATTGAGTAACAAAGTCCACATGAAACATGCTAAGAAAAATAATTCTACAATTAATTGGCATGTGCAGAGAAATGCTAATTAAATGTAATATAGTAATATATGCTTGTGCCTTGTGATGTCTTTCAGCATCAATTCCATGAAATCCCAATGCCTAACCATCCAGAATTTCTTCAACAGTATTCGAAAGATCCAGAATACAGACACATCGATCTAGCTTTTTTTAGAGTCTTTTAGATAGGAAATAGAAACAAAATTAGAATTTCTTGCCTATTGCTTTTTTTCTGAAATGCGAGTCCGAGGAGTGCTTAATTGGTGGCGAACTGATGTTACATTTCACGAACCACCGCTAACCTATACCCTCATGAATTGATGAACATTGCAAAGCAGTAATTGAAAATTACGGTGCTAAAGATAACATAACAGTAACTACGAACTCTGGGTTATATAATGATAATTGGCATTGTAATAGCAGGAGGCCTCGCCTTGCAATTGCTAACTGGTACTCACAACCTTTTGCTCTACTCACCACGTGGATTATAATCTAAAAACCTAGGCACCCTACAATTATAAAACAATGGATGCGGTCAGGTCAAGAGTCATACTATTTGGAAATTTTTTAATTGCAAGATGGGAGAGAAGAGCATGAGATTCAGAATCCTCTCAGATGAGACTGGAATGCACAGTTCCGGCTAGAGAGGTGTCTGCTTCATGCAATCCAGTTTGCAGAAGAGGCTCATCACGCCCGCCTGCCGTTTATTGGAGAAGACACAATCATCACCTTGCCGGATGAAAAATATAACATAAGCAAAATAGGAAATAGATGTGTTGATTTAGTCACATCAGCAAACAGGAATCAACATGCAACAAGGAAAAAAAAATTCACAATCATAGTGCTCTCATACCACCTTGCAGCTTTTCTAGAAGCCTTTGTGCCAGCATGAATTTGATTGGGAAACATGCATGTTAATATTGCAACTATCATGTTAAACAAAAATGAAAGGGGCTTGCCACATAACAGCTGAAAAACAAAAAGATCAGTACATACCTCGTGGAATGAACACCGGCATTGATAGCTGATCTGCTTCTCAGGTGAGCTCTCTTGCCTCTGCAGCGGGAAAGAGCAATATCAAGCCGACAGATCACTCACAACATTCAAGAATATTAACAGGAAAGCGGGTAAAGAATTCCCATACACTTGGGACTCGAAGAGAAGAGATTCTGGAGGACTCGAGGCACGGCTCCGATGGATTTCAGTGTGGTCGGAGCAGCTGTCAACCATCGCACCAAGGGGCCCCTACATGGTGTGTGTGTTCCCACTTCCCAGTGCCACTTTACATTCAACAAATACATAAGCATAAGGATGCCAGGGACCAGAACGGAGAATCAGATAACAAAAAGCATGTTCGATCAGAGAACTCCCAAAGTGGCGAGAGTACCTGGCCATAGCAGACGAGGGAGGTGTCGAATCCGGCCAGGGCGCTCTAGATCATGGGCCCTCCAACCATGTCTAACGCATCCGCCTGCGGAGATTTGCTTAATTCTTTCAAAGAGTACAATGGATTAACTCGCTATCTGGGAGGCCCTATAATCGAGAACGCGGTCGACCGCGAAGGCCCGGCCGGTCGCCGACACCGATGGTCTTGCGCACGAACCGTAGATCATTGCCGTCCGTCGGGAGGCTCCCTAGAGGCCGCACCCCTCAACATCACCTGCGCGTGTCACACCACACAGCATGTCATGCAACCATCTCCGAGCAAGGATTACATCAAACTGCCCTTGGTGAGAGGTTAATCGGGCCAGTTGGAGCAGATCGTGCGCGTTACCTTCACGGAGGGCTCGTCCGCGACTGGCGCCGCGGTGTGGTCGTCCTTGGCGGCGGCGGCCATTGGGTGCTGCTTGGGGCGCGACGACCTGTCCTTCAACGAGGAGTTGCCGCAATGAAACCTTCCTAATGAAGTCCGCTATGGTCGATGGCGAGGCGATTGTGGAGAGGGGGCGCAGGAGACTGGGCGACGCCTTGCAAATCTGGGCGAATTTGGAAATCACGCAAAGTTGGAAAGAAACGCGCTGTTTTCACGTGATAGCGTTAGGAAAACAGCGTGACAGTGTGGCACGTTTGATTTATTTCCAAACTCGATTGGCTACGGAAATCTCTTCCAGCGTGACAGCGTGGAAAGTTGGAAAGAGATGGAAATCATGCCATATTGGAAGGGAACGAAAATCAAGCTAATCCCGTGGGTACGGTGTTGCGTTTGGGTGAGAAAAAACATTATTTTGAGCGTTACTGTAATGAAAGTTTTAACGTAAGAGGAGCGTGAGGAAAGGGCAGAGTTACACCGAGGAGTGGGTGGAACAATTCGGTGCGTTAGATTTTGGGCCCACAACATGGCAGGATGGTTCAGATGGCAGGGTAGATTAGATGTCAGAGTACAACTGATACAACTGGTTCTTTATGGGTTTAGATAATTCATCTTTCACGCGTATCTATTGCTGCCTGCCGAGTAGCCAAGTAGTGGGACATCTTGTCCAAAGGAGTAGAATGTACTAGTCAACTTGGAATTCAGCAACGGTGATCGTTGTTCAAGAAAAGAAAATCGAATCAGCAGCGTGGTCATGCGCGAATGGCAACTACACCGCATGGCAGCAACCACAAAAAAAATATAAGAATCATTCTTTTTCGACTGAAATAACACAAAGTGAAATGTTTCGAAGACCAACTTGGACGCATCTGTTCAACCAGATGGGCCCTTAGGCTTTGAGCACGCAAACAAAGCCTCAGTTGTTACATCAGCTCGGGAAGACCACTTCTATTAATTCCTTACTTGCTAAGAGTTTACCCTGGTTGGAGAAAGAAGCGGGTAATCAATCTGGTCAAAAGGAGCTGATTGCAGTCGAGGACTCATTTGCTAGAACGGCCGAGTGTTTCTTTTTTGAAAGACACAACGGCCCTGTAATAGTTTGTCGTGAACAAAGGTTACAATTAAACAGAGAGTTTTTTTTTTGTAGAAAGGAAATGATCTCGGGAAGATAAATTACTAAAAGAGGACATTTGTTCTGTGGCTATAGTAACCCGAAAACTACACTTGAAGACTGAAATAATAATGTTTTCACTCTCATTCTTCTTTATGGAGCGTAGAATGAAGTGGGCATATGTGGGACTTCCAGTTTCCCACATTTGAAGACTGAAATAATAATGTTTTCTAAAAAAAAGGAGACTGAAATAATGTATAGGCTACACCTGAAGATAAAGTTGACTCTCCCTATACATGAGCATATAGTTGGCAAAGTGATATGCTCTCATGGTCTTTTGTTTTAAAAAAATCCACTTGGATACAGGGGCGCCAAGCACGCGACGACATCGTCAGGGTTGTTGCAGGTAGCCAACTGTGAGAGAGCCTACAAGCATGGTACGTATTTTACTGAGTCCGCACTTGTTGTACTCTACTTCATCTTCTAATAGGAATATTTCAGTCTAGTCATCGATATTCTCTCCTCTATATCTATTTCTCTTCTCCCGCACCCATCATTCTTTATATCTCATACTCTATATTAACTATCCTATATTTTATTCAACCATCTCCAATTATCATCTCCTCTCTCCTCACTTTTTCTTTTTGTTTAACCATTTTTTCTCTCTCTTGATTCCACGCGGCGTGCGCTGCTGCTGCGTGCCCATCTGCCAAAACGTGGAGCCGTCCGCCAGGATAGCGCTCGCGATAACGTACCCCGCTGCGGGCCTTTTCCTCTAAACGCGTCCTGCAGGCCACGGTGCCGTAACCCAGTGCGACCAGTCTGAAAGTCGGGTCGGCCGACCCGACAAAAAGGCCTAGCTTCAATGTTATTTTTAAAAACGATCTGGCTATATGATCTGCTTAAGGGCATGTTTGGTCCATCTCGGTGTTCCAGATCTTCTGACCTAAACATTGTTACAGGTAACTGAAGACTGAAGCAACACTGTTGACGAAAGGGGTGGCAGGGGAAAAAAAAGAAAAAAAAAACAGCTCCACCGGCTCAGGTTGAAACCAGCCATCGAGATTGAAAAGCACTGCGTGTCAGAGGAACCAGAGCACTTGGAGCTGAACCAGACATGTCACATCAAAGATAGTCTTGCTATTTAGAAGTATTAAATAAAATTTAATTACAAAATTAATTGCAGAACCTTTAAATCGCGAGATGAATCTAATGAAGATAATTAAGCTGTAATTAGACGATAATTATTGTAGCAAACATAGATTAATTAGACTCATTAGACATCTCGTAAATTAGCACTCATCTGTCAAAAAAGTTTTGTAATTAGACTTTATTTAATACTCTTAAATAGCAAGATTTTTTTTTAATTGACATGTCTAAATTTAGGCTTAAAGGAAACGAACATGACCATCACGTATTTGTTATAAAAGTCATCCATTTTCGTAATGATGAAATTCTTTTCTATCCAAGTGGATATTAATTGTGGCAAATCATATCGCCGATGATAGTCAAGGCTCAAGTGATCTGGACCTGTTGCATTTAGATCTTAGGCGTAATGCGCTAAATAAGCTCCAGTTGTCAGTAGGATCTTTATTTCTTTTCCTTTTCAATGAACTAGTTGAGGTGGCTTCGGGATCGGTGAAGCATGAACACAGATCTACTCACTCGGTCCTAAAATAATTGTTGTTTTTTAATTTTTAGATATCACGTTTAACTATTTGTCGTATTCAAATTTTAGATTAATATAGAACAAATATATCATGCTTCAAATATCTTAAGTAGTAAAACAAGCCACGAAAGAATAAATAATATTTATAAATTTTCTTTTGAATATAACATGCCTGCAAACATGCTGCCTTTTGAGACTGTCCGCATCGAGTACTGGGAGGGAGCCGCTACAGTACCGTTTTAGCTAAAAAACGCTGCAGCGGGTGTGACATCCCAGCCCAGGGCTTAATAGGATTGATAAGAATACTCATATCAACAAGTTGCAACTTCTTTTCCGGAAGCTCATCTCGAAAGAACTCCGAGGTTAAGCGTGCTTGGCCTGGAGCAATTTCGGGATGGGTGACCGACCGGGAAGTGTTCCCGGGTGCGCACGAGTGAGGACAAAGTGCGCAGAAAAGACTTGTGTTGGTCTGTGAGGGCAGTCTTGAGATCCTAGAGAGCTGCCAGGTGTAAGCGGGCCCGGCTCGGGGAGCGGGACGTTACAGTGGTATCAGAGCCGACTCTCGCGGTTTCACGGGCGCGTGTGGGCGCAGTTGCGCAGGCATGATGCGCATGGCTGGTGTGGGCCCAGAGTGGTCACACAGCGTGGCACATGCGCTGGCACTGGACACACGGACGTGGCCAAGAGAGGACGTTCTTGGACTGGGGTTGACCGACGAGGACGTCGGTCTTCTAAGGGGGTGAGTATGTGACATCCCAGCCTAAGGCTTAATAGGATTGATAAGAATACTCATATCAACAATTTGCAACTTCTTTTCCGGAAGCTCATCTCGAAAGAACTCCGAGGTTAAGCGTGCTTGGCCTGGAGCAATTTCGGGATGGGTGACCGACCGGGAAGTGTTCCCGGGTGCGCACGAGTGAGGACAAAGTGCGCAGAAAAGACTTGTGTTGGTCTGTGAGGGCAGTCTTGAGATCCTAGAGAGCTGCCAGGTGTAAGCGGGCCCGGCTCGGGGAGCGGGACGTTACAGCGGGCTACCAGAAGGGAAGCGGTAGACTAGCGGACGCCGGCTCGTCCGCCAAATCTGACGCAGTAGCGTACGTGCACTATTGCTGCTGGGTCCCACCTTGCAACCTTCACCCGCCGGAAGGAGAGAGACCGAGGCGGCACGAGGGAGAGAGACCAGGTGGCGGCGCGAGCAGGGGAGGCGGGCCCGGCGGCGGCGGCGCGCGGGGGAGGAGGAGGCGGGCCTGACAGCGCGCGCGGGGGAGGCGCGAGGCGGAGGCGGCCCTGGCGGCGTCGACGCGCGGGGAGGCGGGCCCGGCGGCGGCCTTTACACCGGAGGAGAGAGATGAAGTATCGAGCAATCTTACACATGGAAGACGTTCTTCGTTTAAAAGAAAGTACGAGATGAATCCACGGCGGCCTTTACACCGGAGGAGTAGACCATGAATGGGACGCCGCCGCGTCACGTTTGTTGATCCATTACGCCACCACGTGTCAACAGCGGCTGCGGGCAAACGGTCTCGACATGAGACACTGACAATGGGCCCGTTTCCAGTTTCCCTTTCCGTTCCCCGTGAAAACAAGTCAATTTTTTTCTCGTCACCCGGTCCACGCCTCTGCTCTGGATTGTCAAAAAAAAAAAAAAAAAAAAACAAAAAGCCTCTGCTCTGCGCTGCAGCTTCCTCTCTGCTCCTCGTTTCGAAAAAAAAAAAAGGCTTCCTCTGCTCCGGCGACAAAACCCACCACCGCCTCGCAGCGACGCGCACGAGGGCGCCCCGAATGTGACCCAGCCCGCCGCCACCATGCCGCCCTCCGCTTCCCTCCCATGGTGGCTCGCCACCACCGCCTGCTCCCCTCCAACGCCGCACTCCCTCCCCGGGCGCCTCGCGTTCCTCGTCCTCTCTCCCTGCCCGCAGCGCGCGCTCCTCGCCGCCCTCGACCTCCTCTTCGTCCTCGCCGCGCTCGCCCTCGCCGCCCGCGCGCGCCTCTCCCGCCGCCGCCCCGCGGATGGAGGCCTCGACGACCACCACGCGCGGAGCCCCTCCTCGCCAAACCAACCACCACCGCTGCGGAGGCCGACCATGCGGTGGCGGCCCCTCCTCGTCGCGGAAACGGCTTCCGGCACGCGCTCGCGCTCGCGGTGTCCGTGACTCAAGCGGCGGCGGCGCTCGTGCTGCTCGCGCTCGCGCTCCTTCGCCTCCGCGGGAAGAGGGACGCGTGGGTCGCGGCGGAGTGCGCCTTCCTCGCCGCGCACGCCGTCGCGCACCTCGCGGCCGCCGGGGTCGTCGCGGCGGAGAACAAGACGGCGCACCCGGTGCATCTCAGGGTCTTCTGGCTCGGCACGGGGGCTCTCGCCGCGCTCGTCTCCGGGTGCGCCGCCGCGCGGTTCGCCGCCGGCCAGCCTGTACTCCCCGACGACCCGCTCGCGTTCGCGTGGCTGGCGCTGACGCTTCCGCTGCTCTACTTCTCCGTCACCGGCTTTGCTTCTCTGACCGATGATCATGCCACCGCCGCCACCGGCGGGACACAGGAGCCGACGTACGCCACGGCGTCGTGGCTGTCGCTCGCGACGTTCTCCTGGATCAACCCGCTCATCTCCAAGGGGTACAGGCAGGCGCTCTCCGCCGACCAGGTCCCTCCGGTGGCGCCGGCCGACACCGCCGAGGCAGCGCACGCGCTGTTCGTCTCCAACTGGCCGGGGACAAGTTCGAAGCGCCCGGTGGCCACCGCGCTGCTGCGCTCCTTCTGGCCGCAGTTCCTCCTCACAGCGGCGCTCGGGCTGGCGCACCTCTCCGTCATGTACATCGGCCCGTCGCTGGTGGAGCGGTTCGTGGCGTTCGTCCGGCGCGGCGGCGAGGCATCCGAGGGCCTGCGGCTCGTCGCCGTGCTCCTCGCCGGCAAGGCCGCCGAGACGCTGGCGTCGCACCACTACGAGTTCCAGGGGCAGAAGCTGGGGATGCGCATCCACGCCGCGCTGCTCGCCGCCGTCTACCGCAAGTCGCTGCGCCTGTCCACGGGCGCGCGCCGCGCGCACGGCGCCGGGGCCATCGTCAACTACATGGAGGTGGACGCCGAGGAGGTGGCCCACGTCACGCACGAGCTCCACAACCTCTGGCTCATGCCGCTGCAGATCGCCGTCGCGCTCACCCTGCTCTACGCCCACCTCGGCCCCGCCGTGCTCACCGCCGTCGCCGCCATCGCCGTCGTCACCGTCGTTGTCGCCTTCGCCAACAAGCGCAACCTCGAGTACCAGTTCAGGTTCCTGGCCAAGCGCGACGAAAGGATGAAGGCCATCACCCAGCTGCTCAACTACGTGCGCGTCATCAAGCTGCAGGCGTGGGAGGAGACGTTCGGGGCGAGGATCCGCCAGCTTCGGGAGGAGGAGCTCGGGTGGCTCGCCAAGTCCATGTACTTCATGTGCGCCAACACCATCGTGCTCTGGAGCGGGCCGCTCGCCATGACCGTGCTCGTCTTCGGCACCTGCGTGCTCACCGGCGTCACGCTCGACGCCGGCAAGGTCTTCACGGCCACCGCCTTCTTTGGGATGCTCAACGGACCGATGCAGAGTTTTCCCGAGGCCATTGCGGCGGTGACGCAGGCAACCGTGTCGCTTGGAAGGCTCGACAGGTACCTGCTTGACGCGGAACTCGATGACTCCTCAGTTGACCGCGTCAACGACACCTTCATTGGCACCGGCCAGGTGGTTGTGCAAGTGCGCGACGGCTTTTTTGCGTGGGACATGAGGGGTAACAAGGAGAGTCAAGACGGTGAGGATGAAGACGAAAGCGAGGAGGACGAGAAAGATGTCGAGGGGACACCGGTGCTGGAGACGGTGCTCAAGGGGATCAATGTGGAGGTGCGGAGGGGCGAGCTCGTCGCGGTGGTCGGCACCGTCGGATCCGGCAAGTCGTCGCTGCTGTCCTGCATCATGGGGAGATGGAGAAGATCTCGGGCACGGTAAGCATCATTCAGTAAGCAACACAACACAACAGTACTCTGCTTTGTCTAGGATCCACGACCACTACGTGCTCGATGAAATGCTTATGAGATTATAACTTGCACTGACACGCTCTTACTGTTTTCAAACTTCCTTAATCCTTTCCCCCTAAGTTACCGTCGATATAACTAGATTAATTAGGTTTTAGCGTGATGTGCATGTTAGTGGGAATTATGTCTGGAAAACTCGATAAAAGTAAGAAAAATGTTGGTTCGTGATTGCAGGCTGATAGCCACAAGTTAATATATTCCCACAAAGCATAGAGCAACACCTAGCAAGTATAAATCGCTATATGATTTGTACCATGTTTAGCATTTTTTTTTTCAAGAAATGCCACGACCTATATGCTGTTTTGTTTTATATATATTCTTGTGAAGATCTTGCGTTCTGTATAGGTCAGGGTATGTGGGAGCACTGCATATGTCGCTCAGACTGCTTGGATTCAAAATGGAACGATTCAGGACAATATCTTGTTTGGACAGCCTATGGAGGCTGAAAGATACAAAGAGGTTATCCGGTCTTGCTGCCTGGAAAAGGATTTAGAAATGATGGAATTTGGAGATCAGACTGAAATAGGGGAACGAGGAATCAATCTCAGTGGTGGACAGAAACAGCGTATTCAGCTCGCCAGAGCAGTTTATCAAATTGTGACATATATCTTCTTGATGACGTCTTCAGCGCTGTTGATGCACAAACTGGATCAAGTATCTTCAAGGTAAGTGTTTTGACTTAGATTTTTAATATTTCAAGAGCACTCACCCTTGCAACATTGTACCCAGAATCAGATTAATACACACTGGGTGAGATGTTAATGAATAAATAAACAGGTTATTGTAGTTTGTCTCTGAAATTCACGTGAATGATGTTGTTCTATACTCTTTTGTTTGTTACTATGATCAATTTGGCATTTCGATCAATCAATGAATTCTAAAAGTGCTGATGGAAATAAGAAATGATCCTTGATTTCCAACAATCAATCTTGGACAAACCGTACTTCTTAATAATTTTATTTCCATTGTTCAGCAATAGCATGATTGTTTAACCATGATACTCTGCACAATATTACAACAATGACCTTTCTCTTCCAGGGGAGTCTGAGGGGCATGCTCAATGGAAAGACCATCATACTTGTAACACACCAAGTGGATTTCTTGCATAATGTTGACAATATATTTGTAAGTCAGATGCTACATCATTGCCATAACTTGTGAGGATATGCTTTATTTTTGCAAAACGTTTTTTTGCGTAGAAAGATACAGCAAACTATTGGCCGTGATGCGCCACTCTCGTTTTGGATCCAACGGTTCATCTACACACTATCTCAAACAAATTTTCTTTTCTCGAACATACATACTACCTCATAAGTATACTGATACTTCTTACCATGTTGTGCTACTACTAGTATATGAAAATCAATTTCATTTTGAAAGTCACCTAAAAACTTTGCAATGACTTGTCTTATAAATTCAATAAGAAATCACATTTTTAAAATCATAGACCTCTAACTGTTGGTGCAAAGTATGTTGTTCATTCAGCAAAAGAGCTATCACACTTTTAATTTCTAATTTGTCATTATCAGTTTATTGTAGGAGATTTCTAATCTGTATGTGGTACAGAGATTTTTCAGATTGCTCATGTTTTATCGTAAATGGGCACAATGCTAGAGCTTCCTTCTGTGCGTTTGACTTACTCAGTTATCCTTTTTACCCATGTGGAAATATGCAGGTCATGAGAGATGGTATGATTGCGGAGTCAGGAAAGTATGATGAGTTACTAGAGGCAAGCTCAGATTTTGCAGCTCTTGTTGCAGCTCATGATAGTTCGATGGAACTGGTGGAGCAAAGCCGGCAAGTAGATAAAACTGAACATTCTCAGCCTGCTGCTGTAACTAGACTCCCTTCTCTTCGCTCTAGATCCATTGGAAAGGGTGAGAAGGTGGTGGTGGCACCTGAGATTGAAGCAGCCACATCAAAGATTATACAAGAAGAGGAAAGGGAGAGTGGTCAAGTAAGCTGGCGAGTGTACAAGTTATACATGACACAGGCTTGGGGTTGGTGGGGGGTCGTGGGCATGCTTGGCTTTTCTTTGGTATGGCAAGCTTCTGAGATGGCTAGTAACTATTGGCTATCGTACGAAACATCAGGAAGCGTTCCATTTAATCCATCCTTGTTCCTTGGAGTTTATGTAGCAATAGCTGCTTTTTCAATGGCCCTTCAAGTAGTTAAGACTCTTCTTGAGACTGTTTTGGGACTTCAAACAGCTCAGATATTTTTCAAGAATATGTTTGACAGCATTGTACATGCTCCGATGTCATTTTTTGATACCACCCCTTCAGGAAGGATTCTCAGTCGGGTAAATCTCTTCATTTTTTTTACTCATCTGACCAAACTTCATTATGATGACTTCTGAACTGAATTACAGTCCCAGGAAACCCCTACACGTAGCCCTTTATATACCCTGTTCACATGGTTTGAAATAGTGTACATTTCTAAGCTGTTCAAGATGTACTGTTTGTTCTCTGACATCTATAAAAGAAGAGTAATTTTCACTGATAGTTTGCGAAAATTGTTACAATCTTTTGTGAATCAAATTGTCACAAAAATATTTATGTAAAAAGTTGTATAAAACATTTAAGGATTTAATGTGCAATGTACAACAAGAGTACAAATTTAAAGAGTGTATCATAAAACCACAATCTTTTGTACATAGTTTATCTGAAAACTACAGATTCATTGTGTCAATATACAAAAAAACGCTTCGTAGAGCATGTAGTTTTGTGATACTTAGCGCATTGAATATGTAGTATTACCATACATTGGATGCTAAATCTGTATACAACTTCTTAAATGTTTAGTTTGTAATAGGAGGAATACCTATCTCTATAGTTTTGCACTATAACTAATGTTGTGATAGTTTTGCCACCTTTTCTGAAGTTCTGTGAAGCATACTCAAACAACTAAATGAGAGAGTTTTTTGTTTTAATTCAGGTTCTTGAAATAGTTCTATACCGCAATTCTTTTATCTTCTAATATGGTATTTCCCTGTTGTATTTTCAGGCATCATCTGACCAAACAACCATCGACGTTGTACTGGCCTTTTTTGTTGGTCTGACAATCTCAATGTACATTTCAGTATTGAGCACCATAGTTGTTACTTGTCAGGTCGCCTGGCCATCAGTTATAGCCGTAATTCCACTTCTACCACTTAACATTTGGTACAGGGTATGCTCTGATTGCTGGCATTTAATTACAAAGCTTACGAAGTTCTCAATAGGGAAGATAATTAGAAATATTGTCCTTATTTCTGCAGAATCGCTATCTTGCGACCTCTCGGGAGTTAACTAGGCTTGAAGGTGTAACAAAGGCACCAGTTATTGATCACTTCTCAGAGACTGTTCTAGGAGCTACAACCATAAGATCTTTCAAAAAGGAAAAAGAATTTTTTGAGGAGAATCTTGACAGAATTAATTCAAGTTTGCGCATGTACTTCCACAACTATGCTGCAAACGAATGGCTAGGGTTCCGACTGGAGCTGATTGGAACACTCGTTTTATCAATTACAGCTTTTCTCATGATCAGTTTACCCAGTAATTTTATCAAGAAAGGTACTGATTGAGTATAGTATATATATAATTCAACATTTCTTTTAGCACAGAAATTTTAGCAGCTTGCTAAAAGCTTTATTCATAAGAAACCAATAATCTGTACTGCCTTATGAGTTAAAATGGAAGTGTTAATTTCTTTTAGTCTGCTTGGATGCTAGCAAACGTTTTATGATATAGAAATGATTATCGCTTGTCATTTGTTCTATTTCGCTTGATTGATTCACCAGTGATGTTTTTATTAAATTATTATGCTGATAATTAGTGTCCTATGAACATGAGCTTTTCATTGGCCTGAGAGACTGATGCTTTCATATGTTCTTGCAGAGTTTGTTGGTATGTCTCTTTCGTATGGCCTTTCACTCAATTCGTTGGTGTACTTTGCAATATCCATTAGCTGTATGTTAGAAAATGATATGGTTGCTGTGGAGAGGGTAAATCAATTCAGCACTCTTCCTTCTGAGGGGGCATGGAAAATAGAAGACCATCTTCCTCCTCCAAATTGGCCTGTACAAGGAGATATCGATATTAAGGATCTGAAGGTTTCTTATTTACTTCTATTTTACTATTTTTCTAGTATCCGTTTTATACCCTATTAGAAAATCTTGTACTTTATTTTTCTCCTCCATATGGTGGAAAAACATAGATTTGGCATCAATATAAGGCAAATGCTGGTCTATGTCCATCTCAGTAGTGGACAATGCACTGAAACATCCCTTTATGGAAATAGAGATTATTTACAGCAACTGAACACATCAACCTTATCATTTCAGGTGAAGTACCGACCAAATACACCTCTAATTCTCAAAGGGATTAATCTAAGCATCAGTGGCGGAGAAAAGATAGGAGTTGTAGGAAGGACAGGCAGTGGCAAGTCAACTTTGATCCAAGCATTGTTCAGGCTCGTTGAGCCTGCACAGGGGCAAATGATCATTGATGGAGTAGATATATGCACACTGGGCCTGCACGATCTGAGATCTCGTTTTGGCATAATTCCTCAGGAACCAGTACTTTTTGAAGGAACAATTCGAATCAACATTGATCCAATCGGGAAGTATTCAGACGCTGAAATATGGCAGGTATGCTGGACACTAACATACAGTTTATCTTAGCCTCCTTCATCAAGGATGCTCTGTGTCGGCCGTGGTAAATTAATTCAAATCATTTCAGGCTCTGGAACGCTGCCAGCTGAAAGATGTAGTAGCTTCAAAACCTGAAAAACTTGATGCTCCAGGTGTGCTATTTCTAAGCTTCTTTGTTATTTTGTTGGCCTAAGGTGCAACTTCCACTGACATCTTTTGATTTTGTTTTTCATAGTGGCTGATAGCGGAGAGAACTGGAGCGTAGGCCAAAGGCAGCTTCTCTGTCTTGGTCGTGTCATATTGAAGCAGACTCGAATCTTATTTATGGATGAGGCAACTGCTTCGGTTGATTCGCAGACTGATGCCACGATCCAGAAAATCACACGCCAAGAGTTTTCATCGTGTACAATAATTAGCATTGCTCACAGAATACCAACAGTCATGGACTGTAATAGAGTTTTGGTGATGGACGGAGGTAACATCTAATCTTCTTAAGAGCTATTTGTTGCATATATAATCTGATAAATGGTGATATGAATGTGAGCATTTACTGCTCCAGAATATTTTCTAAGAAAACATGTTTTCTGTTCAGGTCTCGTCAAAGAATTTGACGCGCCATCGAGGTTAATTGAACAACCTTCGTCCCTATTTGGTGCCATGGTTCAGGAGTATGCCGATCGCTCATTGAACATGTAACCCACTGATTATGCTGCATATTTAACGAATAAGAGTCATTTTGATAGCCTGACATGAATGTATACCGGTACAAACTTGTGAGAAAATAAATTTAAAAGTTCGATAATGTTGGGAGTGTCCCAATGTGAACTCTCTTATTGTAGTGTTGTGGCTTTGTGTTTAGAAGCTCACACGGGAGTGGCTTCAGAAAAAGAAAAGAAAAGAAAGAAGAATCTCACACGGGAGGAGGAAATAAGTTTAAAACTCGCGTTCCTTAGTCTCACATCGGCTGACACATGAGTGCGCATCCGGCATCTTATCACGTAAATTTGTGAGTAGTTATACTATCACCAACGGTTATCGGAACCGGCATCCCCACCACCCAGAAATGGGTTTCCTCCTCGCGCTACCCACATCCAGAAACAATCGAATAGTTTTCTTCCATCTCTCGGTCGCTCTCTCTCTCTCTCTCTCTCTTCATGTGGCGCGGCGGCGCGGCTCTCTCTCTCTCTCTCTCTCTCTCGTGTGGTGCGGTGGGGCGGCGGCGCGGACGGTGGGGGCGGCGGCGCTCGAGGAAGAAGAAAGGTTCGGCTGTTTTGCGTCCTCCCGTTGGAGATGAGTGTTTTTGGGTAAGCTATTTTGAAGGAAATCAACTTCTACTTTAGGTATAGGTCACCTCCATCGTTGAGATAGCCTTATGTCTGTAAGAAGGGTCATTGATCCGTATGGAACCCGTATGGAAGAAAGGAAAAAAATATACAAAACACGCAGATCAGATTAACCAGCACCCAGCGCCGCCGCTGCGGCCACCTCTGCATCCATCTCGCTGGAGGCTAGAGGGAGTGGAGATCCATCGTTTTTATTAGTTTTTTAGTAGGTTGAGTCTTTTAAAGTTAGAGTCTCTCCATGCTAAGTTTATTGGTACTGAGAATTTATCTCCTACTCCTCCTCCTCTCCCGTGGCGAGGGGGCAGGGTGGATTCGTTTTCTCCATGGCGGCTTTGTTGAAGATGAGGGCGACATCGGCATCAGCAACTTCGTCAGTTCAACTACACGGAGACTTGGTTCTCCGGATGGCGACATCAAGGCGGAGATGATGCCGCCGTCATAGAATAATTTTCTCCGATCTCTTCTCAGTTTTGTTGTGGTTATACTGACTCCAACAAGGGTATGCAAACCCAAATATGCATCTCCCTCAACACTGTGCATCATCAAATACTTCTCCAACAACACATGCAAACGAGGAGCCATTTTGCATTCGGATGAGAGCTCTCCTCGAATGCATTCGCTGCCACTGCGAGCGGCGTGGGCGAGCAGGATGGGAAGGCCGTCGGCACGCGCTTCCCCTGCTTATCGTGTGTCCTTGCTGCCCCCGACATCCTCCAAGTCCGACATGCAGCTCGAGACCGAGCTCCCCGCCCTCCTCAACGGCGGCAGCCTGCAGCCCGATGGCGAATGGCGGAGCAGGGGACGCGCGGGGTGAGCAGCAGCGGAGCAGGGGTCGCTCGCGCCTCGCCCCGCTTCCATGGCATGCCGCCCCGCGCGCGCTCACCAGTCCGGCTCACTCGCTCGTGCGCTCGCCCAGGCGCGTCCATAGAGGTCGCCTCGCCTTGGTCATGCCGAAGGGCGAAGAAGGAGCGTGGTGGCCAGGGCATGGACGTGGCCGGGGACGCGGGTCTGGCGCGCGGTGGTGGCACGTCGTGCGGGCAGCCAAGCTCTGCTGAGCACGATGAAGGCGCAGCGACGGCTCGTGGCGTTGGCTTGGGCAGCGGCTCTGCTGGCAATGGCGCAGGTCGTCTCGGCGGCGCGGCTGGACCTTGACGACGACGACTCCTCCAGGGTGTTGGACGAGCTGCTCGTTGTCGACGAGGAGGGGGGGGGGGGGGGGGGGGGGGGGGGGGGGGGGGGGGGGGGGGGGCTGGAGGACAACGGCGGGGGCGTCCTCCTCAGGTACGCGCCCTGGTTCGAGTCAGCGCGGCGCTTATACCGCGGTTCGCCGAGGCTGCCACGGCGCTGCACGCGATTGGCAGCGCCGTCGCCGTCCCGGAGCTCCTCCACGGCGGTGGCGCGCCCCCTCTCGCACCTCATCTCGCCGCCTGTAGCACCTCGCCCCCGCCCGGTCGCCGCCCCCGCCGTCGCCCCGCCCCACCCGCCTCAGCTCATGCTCATTTTTCCCAATCCCACCGCCTCCACCATGGTGCTCGTCTTCTCCTTCCTCCAGGCCTCACCGTGGTGCTCACCGCCCCACGCGCCCCCAAGCTCGCTCGTCCCCCCAGCTACCTCCCGAGTTCTCTCAATCGCGCCATCCCTCCCTCTCCCGTGCACCACCCGAGCAGCCATGGCCGCCCCTGTTCCTCTTCGTCGTAGCAGCCGCTCCCCACGACCACACCCCAAATTCGTGGCTCAAATGGATGCGCCATGACCCAAGGATTCGAATCCCCCAATCTCTGGCCGCCCTCTTCCCCTTCCCCATACCAGATTTGAGCTCCTGGTGCTCATCCATGGCGTCGGCTCGAACTGCTCTGTTCCGTTCTTCTGCTGATGGATTCTCTCTTGGGCCCAGCAACTTGCTACGCTAGTGAAATGCAATTGCTGTTGGAGATGAGACCGTAGGAAAGGAAGGCAGAATACTGTACAGGTGAGGCAATGGTAGATTTGCATGTAAAAACTGACTCTCCTTGTTGGAGTCAGTCTTAGATCTGACCACTGTAGGGAGAATAAGTTGCAGATCGGTCTGTCTTTTTATTTGGTGGCAAAAAGAAGAAGAAAGTAGACATAAGAAAGAAGTCTCTCTACTTTGTCGACATGAAGGTTTGCTGTTGTTCGTTGGGCATATATTCTCTGGCCTTTTGCCGAGTGTTTGCCTCTGCAGTCATCTATACGGTTTGTCATAGATGTTTGGAGTTGTGTTTTTGGGCTATACAAAGCGTGAGTCTAATTTAGATGATCAGGTTCGGATATATGTAGTCTATTCCAGTGTGCTTGTAACATGATGATGTATTTAGCTATGATTTAATATACTTTTTTTCATCTAAAAAATATAAAAGACCCGTATGGACTAGGCAACCGGGTGGACGCGTTTCCCGTGAAATGCAATGTTGCCTTACCCCAATTCATCTACACAATATAAATACGGAAATGTGTCTGGTGGAAACCAACCTCTCTGCGCAAATTATGAAAACTTCAATCTGAGTCACACGATGTTGATCCAAGGGGGACGCTCAGGGGAGGTGGGGGTGGTGATTTGCAAAAGCGCATACTAGTCGAAAATCACCTCTCCCACCTCCTCTGAGCTTGCAAATCACCTCTCCCACCTCCTCTAAGCGTCCCTTCGAATCAACATCGTGTGGCTCAGATTAAAGTTTCCATAGTTTGCACGGAGAGGTTGGTTTCCACCATGCCTATAAATACTCAGGAGCCACACTACAAATTACTCACTCTCCTCTTCAGTCAGCATCCTCTGAAGTGAAGTATAGTGATCAATTTGTTGTCCCCTTGGATTGAAACGAACAAGTTAGTCGCAATGACATGGGTGTTTGAATGAAAAGATATCAATTAATGTCAGATTATCCAGAAAAACAACATACTAGTCGCAACATGTCTATTATCATTAACTAAAAGGAAAAAAATATAAACGCAGCATTCTGACCCTCCAGTTTATATGAGTAATATTAGGTCACATAATGCAACAGGTGACATAACGAAACAGCAGCCTATAGTGATAAGGACACGACGACGGTGTCAGTATTTTTCCCAATCTTTCACGGCACTTGATTTCAATAACACACTATTCTTTGTTGTGCAAGCAGTAGCGAACAATTGATAAGCAGCGGCAGAACTGGACGGTTTCAGATTAGTGTGGCAACAAGGAATATTTATATTTTCCAGGGACAATCACAGCCAAACCAGATGCAAACCGAAAGGTGTATTTATTTAACAGCAGAAGCAATTCAACAATGGACTGATCACGACCAACAGGAACAAATACCAACAAACTCCACGGCAATTAATAAACTTGTAGGAAATTGACTCCTATCAATCGAACCAAAATAGTAGCTGCAGGTAGCAGTATCTTGATACTATAAAGATTCGCTTACAGAAGATGCAGACCAAACCCTAGATAAGATTTCTTCCACCCGCGACCAGCACAAGGCCACGATCAGAAGAATTGATTCCAGAAGAAATCGAGGACGTACCCAGGAATCAACCTGATCACGTTCTCCTTAATCCGGCGAGGATCAATACTGGCCGTCACCACGGCAGGAACGATGGCGGCGCCACCGTTGGCTCTGAAGGAGAAACCCTCGATAAAACACACGATAAACAAAACCTAATCTCATACATGGCCGACCGTAGCCCTTTTTATATGCGCGCAGGCACCCAGGGAACCGGACCAGACATGGACTCGATCATACACAACTCCAACTAATTAAACGGACTCAAACCTGATAGCTGTTCCGACTAGCACACAACCTGAATAAAACACAATTATATTATATTCCGGCGCCGATGCTAATAAGTTTCAGATTGGCACTTGCATTGATCCAACCATAATATACGCAACAGACTTGCTTTGTTCTTTCCTCTCCTGGCGCTGCAGCTCGGCTCTTTCACGATTTAATTTGCAAGCCACTTCTTTGCGCAAGTTAGCACCCATAAATATCTTCTTGCATCCAGGTTGCACAATGCCACATGGTAAATTATTTTCTTCTCTGTCCATGCATTCATTCACAGAAACATGAAAATACCAAACTGAATACTGGAGCTCTTGCAATTATCATCTTCAATTACTGAATATTTGCATGTATTACTAGAGTATATAGTAGAATTGATTTGATGAGCCATGGGCTCATCATCCTCTCCCTCTTGAAACAAAGCCGTCCTCGGCTTTGAGTGATTGTGAAATATTTCAATGACTTTGCATGCAGGAGAGGTAGTGATATTTCTAGCCTTCATACATGGAAGAATTAAAGTACCAACTGATGAAATAACAGCAACAGGAACAACACAGAACTTGTTTATTTCTCATGATAGCAACAAAACAGCAGAGGACTTGGCTGAATTATACGCTAGCAATTTCCAACACAAGTGGGTTATACAAAGATAGCCTCTGTCGTATACTTGATAACTCAGTAGGGACAAGCACAATCACCAGGGAATAAAATAGATATGGCTTACAGGTTGTAGTCCAAACTCTAGATAGATCTTCCACCCGTATACAAGTACACGATCAGAAGAGGAGGAATTCCACTTCGGAAAACCAAGATGCGCACCCAGAAGATATAGGCTCCTGATCACGATCTCCTTAATCCAACAAGGATCGATACTTGCCGTCGCCTCGGCAGGACGATGGCGGCGCCACCGTGAGTTGTGGAGGATAGACTCTCGACAAATAAACTCACGATAAAACCTAATCCTCGTACATGGCCACCGGCTCTGAATATAAGGCACGCAGGCCACCCACCGATCGACTCCACCTAGGACTCACTAATGTGGTTGAGTCGGACATAAACCTGATTTGACCTCACCAACATGGCTTAGCCAAATAAACAAACCCATACCTGGTCGACTCCGACTAAACAGCCAAGCTAAAACAGACTCTTACGTGAACAATAATAAAATATTCCGGCACCTGGACTAACACTAGTAAAATACCTGGCGCCCAAATCAGCTTGGCATCTCGACATGCATAGCACCAATCAGAATAAATCTTCTTCGTTGCATCTCTTGTTTCCTGTGCAAATTAGCTCCAATAAATATTCTCTTGCTCGATATAACATCAGAAGCTACTACTTCTCCAATGCCTTCATTGCCTGGCTTCAGATCCATGCAAAATTCACCAAGCATAACAGATGAGAAGTTTGTCAGGTTATTGTCCGCTAAAATAATTGAATCCTTGCAGTTATTCATTGTGACAATAGTTGAATTATTTTGAGGAGCCATGGGCTCATCATCCTCCCTTCCTTGAAACAAAGCCGTCCTCGGCTTTGCTATCATTGGACGAGCTCCCTTCGAAGGCAGATCAATGCCATCAGTGTATCTCGTCAACTGCTTTGCTGCATTACTGAATTTCTCTTTATGCAATTCATTATTGGTGAAATCACAATGAACAATAATACGTTTCGAAGTATCAGGAGCTGTAACTGTAGGAACCACGGCACAATGTTGAGGAGGCACAAGTGGAATAACTTCAGAAATATAAGGTGCATCTATTATTGCAGGAACGACCACATCATTAGAAACACTCTCAGCTTGCATTGAATCTGCGTGGACAATCATATCATTCTCTCCCCCTTGCAGCAAAGCCGTCCTCGGCTTTGAGGAATCAGCTGGTGGATCTTTCTTCTTCGTCCTAACAGCAGGTAAAGCATCCACCTTGATAGCACTCTCAAGCATCGGTTTTAACACATGATGCACACCTCTATGCACAAAGGAATAATAATTCGATCGACCACCATGTGTAGCATCACGATCGAATTGCCATGGTCTCCCCAGCAACAAATGGCACTCACTCATCGGTGCCACATCACAGTCCACACTGTCCACATAATCTCCTACTGAAAATTTCACTCTCACCTTGTGAGTAATTTTCAGCGTGCCACTTTTATTCATCCATTGCATGTAACGAGGCGTTGGAAGCCTTCGAGTAGATATAGATAAAGCATGTACCACGTCTGAACTAATGACATTGGTAAAACTTCCACCATCAATAACTAATTTGCATACCTTGTCTTTAATATTGCACTCTGACTGAAAAATATTGGAGCGCTGCCCCTTCGCATTAATAATAGTTCCATCACGGTGTACTTCATGAGATATGAGAGATAATCCACTTGTCGTATCAACATCAAGCATTGGCTCTACAGAAGAATCAATAGGATAGTCCACAACTGGGGTTGGAGTTGTAGTTAATGGTTCTAAAAGTTCATCACAAGAAGACTCACACACTTGTTGTTCTGCTATATAAGAAAATTCAGAAGCACTATCATTCGCTGAGACACTTGTTCTAGCAATAGATGCAACTGCAGAAAGATCGCTAGGCAATCCCATTATAACAGGGTTGTCAGTAGAAGCATTCATCTCAAATTGTTTAGCACTAGAAAATTCAGAATCATCCATATAAAAGCTTCCACTATCTGATATTATATTCTTCTTTGGCACAATAGGAGGAGCAAATCGTCGCCGTAATACTTCTTTCATTTCATACCAAGAAAAGCAATAACCATCACCATGTTCCGATTGCATTCGCCGAAACCATAATGACACTGAAAGAGAGAAACTTTTTCTTGCCAAATTTGCCAACTGTGCTAATGGCAATTCACCATTCACATAACAATTTATTATAGCATCCTCCCACTTACGGCACTCAGATGGACAAGTTGTTGCATATAGCGTCGGCACAGACTCAAGGTATATGTCAAAACAATAAGCCATCACCACAAATCAATAGAAAGCACCGTGAGCAACCTAGCAAACTGATACCAACTGATGAAGACACGGCGACGTGTCTAAATATTTGTCCCAATCTTTCACGGTACCGACAGTCACAATAAACTTTCTCGAAAAATATGAAACTAGCCTTCGACTGATCAAGCTGAAACTATTTATTTAATTTTACCGGCACAGTAGCAGTTCCACGAAGGCACCAGTAAAGTAACAGATCACGCTCAATATTCAATATATCAGACTAGTGCTCAGGATCCAAGCAATAATGACGCCAGATAGAAATAATCCCGTTTGGCTAATCAAGCACAGGCTGTAAGATAGATAAATAAATTTGGCTTACAAGGGTAATTGCAATCCAAACTCTAATCTGAATCTTCCACCCGTAGTACTACAAAAGCACCACGAACAGAAGAATGGGAACTCTAATGAATTCCAAATCACGCACCCAGGAACAAACTCCTGATCACGCTCTCATTAATCCAATGAGGATCAATACTTGCCGTCACCACGGCAGGGACGGCGGCGGCGCCACCGTGAGTTCTGGAGGATAAACTCTCAACAAATAAACTCACCATAAAACCTACTCTATGATACAAGGGCCACGCCCTGATTTAAGATGCACGCAGGCACCTGGAAACCGACCCATACTTGGTTTCGACCAAACCAATTAGCAAACCGACCTGGACACAAACTAAGGCTAACTCAAACAAAACTTACGCTAGGACTCATGAAGGATATATAATATAATATTACGGCCTCTTGCCTAATGATACTATATTAGCTCCTCATTTTTATTCCGTGGCTGCATTAAGCTTTGAGACATGCACACAGACGAAGCGCATCAGCTAGGTGCCTCCTTGATATCAACCTTCATAGAACCAATCAGAATATATCTTCTTTGTTTATTCTTATCTTCTTTCTCAAGCAAATTGGGCATTGCACCAGTAATTGCTAGAGGATCTTCCATCATAGTGATTTGCCTCGATTCACGTGAGAATGAACCAAACTGAATATTGGAATATTTTGAAAGACCTTCAGTAGCAAATATTGGATCATTGCACTTTCTTGGAGATTTCATATATGTGACATGATAGGAGTCATGGGCTCATCATCCTCTCTCCCTTGAATCAAAGCCGTCCTCGGCTTTGGGATATTGCTAGCCGATTCTATAGCGCTAGCTGGATTACTCACAATAATCGTGTCCACTCCATTGTCCATGTCATCATTGCTAGTAATTTCAGAAATAATACAAGATGACGCAATTGTGTTAGCAGGATTACTCAACTTGTCCATATCTTCATTGCTAATAATTTCAGGAAATATATCTGTAGCATTGAGAGCATCCATAGAAGCAAGCATGACTTCTGGAGTAACCACATCATTGAGAACATTTGCAGCATGAATTGGATCTGCGACAACCTTATCATTCTCTCCCCCATGAATCAAAGCCGTCCTCGGCTTTGGGGTGTCGTTTGGTGGCTTTTTCTTTCTCACAACAGCAGGAAAGACCTCAGCCATAATAGCAGTTTCCTTTATTGGCTTTAACACATGAGACACTCCCTTGTGCACAAACGAATAATTGTTGGAGCGACCTCCATGTGTGGCATCACGATCAAATTGCCATGGCCTCCCAAGCAACAAATGACACGCACTCATCGGTGCGACATCACAATCCACCGAGTCAACATAATCTCCCACAGAAAAATGTACTCTCGCCTTGTGAGTAATTTTCAGTGTGCCGCTTTTGTTCATCCATTGTACATAACGAGGAGTAGGGAACCTCCATGTAGACAAAGATAGTGCAGACACTAAATCTGAACTAATAGCATTAGTGAAACTTCCACCATCAATAATCAATTTACATACCTTGTTTCTTATCTTGCACTCTGACTGAAAAATATTTGAACGTTGTCCTTTCTCATGAACAGAAGTACCATCACCGTGTACTTCCTTTGCCATCATAGACAACCCGTTTGCCACATCATCAACAATATCAAGCAATGGCTGCCCTTTCACATCAGCGTTTGTTCCATCAGAATGTACTTCATGAGACATCAAAGACAAGCCATTTGAGATGTCATGAGATTGTTCCATCGGTGGTGCAATAGGAGCTTCAATAGGCAGCTCTAATGTAGACGATATTTCAGAATTACCAGGTGCAGCAACTACTATTTTCTTTGACTCAGGCAGAGGAGCAAATCGTCGCCGTAATACTTCCTTCATCTCATACCAAGAAGCGCAATAATCATCACCATGTTCCGACTGCAATCGCCGAAACCATAATGATACAGAAAGAGAGAAACTTTGTCTTGCCAAATTTACCAACTGATTTAATGGCAATTCACCAATCATATAGAAATTTATTATAGCATTCTCCCACTCATAGTACCCGGAAGAAGAAGTTGTTGCATATAGCGTCGGTACAGACTCAAGGTATATGTCAAAACAATAAGCCATCACCACAAATCAATAGAAAGCACCGTAAGCAACCTAGCAAACTGATACCAAATGATAAGGATACGACGACGGTGTCCGGAATCTATCCCGATCTTTCACGGCACTTGATTTCAATAACAAACTATTCTTTGTTGTGCAAGCAGTAGCGAACAATTGATAAGCAGCGGCAGAACTGGACGGTTTCAGATCAGTGTGGCAACAAGGAATAATTATGTTTTCGAGGGACAAATCACAACCAAACCAGATGCAAACCGAAAGGTGTATTTACTTAACAGCAGAAGCAATTCAACGATGGACTGATCACGACCAGCAGGAACAAATACCAACAAACTCCACGGCAATTAATAAACTTGTAGGAAATTGACTCCTATCAATCGAACCAAAATAGTAGCTGCAGGTAGCAGTATCTTGATACTATAAAGATTCGCTTACAGAAGATGCAGACCAAACCCTAGATAAGATTTCTTCCACCCGCGACCAGCACAAGGCCACGATCAGAAGAATTGATTCCAGAAGAAATCGAGACGTACCCAGGAATCAACCTGATCACGTTCTCCTTAATCCGGCGAGGATCAATACTGGCCGTCACCACGGCAGGAACGATGGCGGCGCCACCGTGAGCTCTGGAGGATAAACTCTCAACAAATAAACTCACGATAAAACCTAATCTCATACATGGCCGACCGTAGCCCTTTTTATGTGCGCGCAGGCACCCAGGGAACCGGACCAGACATGGACTCGATCATACACGACTCCAACTAATTAAACGGACTCAAACCTGATAGCTGTTCCGACTAGCACACAACCTGAATAAAACACAATTATATTATATTCCGGCGCCGATGCTAATACGTTTCAGATTGGCACTTGCATTGATCCAACCATAATATACGCAACAGACTTGCTTTGTTCTTTCCTCTCCTGGCGCTGCAGCTCGGCTCTTTCACGATTTAATTTGCAAGCCACTTCTTTGCGCAAGTTAGCACCCATAAATATCTTCTTGCATCCAGGTTGCACAATGCCACATGGTAAATTATTTTCTTCTCTGTCCATGCATTCATTCACAGAAACATGAAAAATACCAAACTGAATACTGGAGCTCTTGCAATTATCATCTTCAATTACTGAATATTTGCATGTATTTCTAGAGTATATAGTAGAATTGATTTGATGAGCCATGGGCTCATCATATAGCATCATATATGCTCAGCGCTAGATGTGCTCTATTCAAGTCTCCGAGCACCCCATTGGTACGGTTACCATGAAGAGCCTTGCTCTCACCGGGAACATTGTTGCTTCCTCCACTTGATTAATATGGAACCTTTCCTTCTAGGATCACAAAATGAACCGTATTAGAACAATATACATATATGTGTACCTAAAGAACAGAAAATATTGATAATCAAACTGTTTTACCAAGTTTTGGCCGCTGTGTAGAACGAAGCAAATCAAGAGACTGCTTCCAGAATCTTGAGAGAGATCTTTCCGGTGAAGATACTCCCTCCATCTCACCTAGTAGAGTGATGTTTCTTGAATAAAACTCCCCACTCATATAAGCCTTCGATATTGTTGCACTGTTTGCTTTGGCAATATTTGCAACATCTGTGGACACAATGCTTACAAACTCCGAAAGTACTTCATCCATAAAGACCGTGTCCTTGTCATAACTTTTGTCAGCGCTGTGATCTTGCTGGAGCTCTTGGGATCTACTGAAGAGAAATGGTACACCCCAGCTGAGCAAATGATGGCTTAACCTGGGCATGATATCCTTGATTTTGGTATCAATAAATGTTCCCTGCTTTGCTATCACGAGACCCTTTTCCTCCACCGTGAATGGCGTATACAAGCGGACAATGTGCAAATACTTCGGTCGTGACTTTATGGCCATCGGACGAATAGCCTTTAGGTCACTCGGTGGGTCCAGGTCACTACCGAAAATGATTACGGCATCGACAGATGAGAGCTTTATGCTTGCGCGGCATGCATTGCTCAATCAGAAAAAAGAATCTCCTGTTGGTCATGTCATTGAACATATCCGTTGCTGCCGTTTTCTTCAAAAATTCTGAATTGGCATGTATACGATCATATGACTTAGAGCCAAAATTGTGGCGAACTAGTTTCTTCCAAGATATCGCCCATTGGATTTCCACATGATCGATCAGACTGCAACAGTGAAAAAATATAAAATGTTTTTCATTTTGAACTCAGAAATAACATTAAATAAGAAATGCTAACATTGATAATATTTCGGAACAAGTGCTTGTATGTCAGTAGAAGCAAACTGTCGCGTCTAGTACTTTGCAAAAGAAAACAAAATAATCTGATGGCTACTAAAACCAACTAAGAATCTATAGGTTATAAGCAAAAGTCATCTTTAGCTCACCTGAAAAAGGACAATGACTCTGAACTTCCTATTTCTGATCACTGTAAGCATTTTGTCGAGAAGCAGCAACTTTCCACTTGCGAGCATTCTATCAGTCACTTGCGCACATTTTACAGGTGAGTACTGCGAAAATTCATCTACCAGGCATGGATGATTGCAGCACTGTTGCAAAGAGCCAAAAAGGATATCAGAGTCACTAAATGCGTGCACTGACTTCAAAGAAAAATGTACATGTAAATGCAGACAGAAAACGGGCTATCTACCTGGTATCACTAGAGAGCATGATATTGGGACACATACCTGTCGAAGATCGAGAATAAGGTCACCAAGAGCCTCAAAACTATCATCAGTTGCCATATGTGACTCCAGTACAGTGAGTTTGCAAGCAATATGGAAGCATAGAGTTCGAGCTGCACTTTTGAAAAGTAAGCAGGAACCCAATGCTCTAAAATGTTTGAAAAACCTTGTTTTCGCTCATATGCTACATGACGACAAAGCCTTGCTTTCATAATTACGAGGGAACCAGCATTGTCTTCATGATTTTCCTTTTCAGACTTAAGGAAAGATAGCAGGTTCTTATACTTGAGAAAATTATCCTACAAAATACCAAAAGTTGATATGGACTTGTTTGCACATTGGTACAGATGAAAATTTATAGGATAGAGGTTCTGAAAAGCGTACCTGTAGCGGCGAAACCAAAATTACCATCCTAAAACGAGTAGAAAGCTGTTTGAGATGTTTTAGGACTGAGGTTTGACAACAATGAACTATAACTGCCTCCCAACAAATGCACTTTACGTTTTCAATATCCTGCGTCATAAGGGATAATAAGAAATATCAATAGAAAATACAAATATGGTAATGATTTGACAGGGTATAGTGAAAAGCCAGTGGATCATATGGGTGTGTCACTCTTTTCAGTGCTGAGAAGATAGTTACCAATTACCTTCAAGATATAATCAGGATGAGCTAAGATAATGTTTAACATTACATGGCATTGGTTATCATGGAACATCATATTTTGAACAAACTTGCACATATTTTCCTTGCCATCATACACGAGAACATTGATGAATGGTGCAATGCGACTGAATGCAGCCTCCCATAAGGGCCAGTAGTCATTGTGATGAGTAGAAAGGGTTCGCATACATCAGGTAGTATGGACAGTATGAATAAGATCATCTTCAGCACATAATCCTGCACATATTTCTGTATGTTGTGCATACAGAAATGCAAAATTATATCAATGTATAAGAAGTGGTACAACGTAAAAAGAATCACAAAAAATAAAATTTGGGTGCTAGTAGAAAAGCTGAACTCAGGTGCAAGACTTGGTTTTTTTTTTTTTTTTGTGTAAGACGGTTCCTACCTTATTGTCAATAGAGACAGCCTAGAGACTTGTGCCAGAATTCACGAAGCTTATTTGTAGCATACAGATTGTCGATATCAGGAATGCAACCATCTGGCAATCTTTCAAGCTTTTGGAATTGGCTCTCCGTAACCTGTATGGAGCAATGATTACATATTTGGTTAGGAATGTAATAATCAAAGAATGAGTGTTAAGATCTAAGGAAAAATTCAAGTCCATAATATACTATGAGGCAAGTGTTCCAGTGTAATCTAATTAAGTACTTGCAATGATGTGGAGTTCCTGAGGTGTGGGGTAATTCGACGTCCAACGAAGTTTCCAAGGAATATATCAAGAATTTAAGGTTTCTAGTAGAAATAAATCATTAAGCTTGTTCAGACAAACAGAATGGGACAGTATCATTTCAGAGGAAATGAATGAACTAAGATGTGTTAACCTCCTGAGAGACATGGAACTCGAAGAATCTGGCCAAGAAATTGTGGAAGGCACTGAATATATAGTTAGAATAAACAAAACCCGAGGAGATGATGAACCTCCAAAAGGAATGGACTTATGAGGAGCAACTAGGTGACAATGCAAGTAGAGGATGACAATGAGAAAGACAAGACAAAACAAGGGCAAATCAAGATGAAGCCTGTGAAGAACAAGAACAAAACTTGGGGTCCAGTGATGGCAGAGAGGAGAAATACAAGCTGGAACAGAGGAGCAGGGACAGTACTAGAGAAGGCTCAAGGAATCAAAGGCAAGCAGGATCTGGTGCTAGAAAAAGGCAATAGAAAAGATTTTAAATCAAAGAGTACTATTTCTGAAGTTAGGTGTTAAAGTAGATGATTATACTAGTGCTTTAGACAATATAGTAGAGTTGGATACTAGTAGAGATGTAAGTTTTTCTAGTAACTGTATCTGTTGTAAGGAAGGTGAAATAGTGGCTAGTGTTGTAGATATAGATGCGGAAGGTTGTAATAACAATATGAACTGTCATCAGGTGGATGGAAATGGCCAACAGTACCAGAGGGGCTGGTATAAGGTCACTAGAAGGAAGTCACAAAGAAAAATAGCTAGGAAATGATAGGAGCTATCTGGAGTATTAGAGGTCTTAATAAGCTTGGAAGACAGCTTGAACTATCTGATTTCAATAGAGCTAACATGATTTTTTAGGAGTGTTAAAAACTAAAAAAGGTGATTTAAGGAAAATTTTCTTAGGCTTTAACTGGGAATCATCCTTTTACTTGACAGTTCCTACCTGCAGTTGGATCTAGATGAGGAATTTTAGTCGGTTTTAATGCTGAGCTTTTCAATATTGCACACACACACACACCCCACACACACACACACACCCACCACACACACACAAAGAAACACACACAAACAAAGAAAAACTTAATAATCAAACTTTTTACCTATTTTTTGCTGTGTAGAACGAAGCAAATCAAGCGACTACTTCAAGAATCTTAAGAGATCTCTTTCCAATGAAGATACTCCCTCCATCTCATTAAGAACCTCAAAACTATCATCACCTTGCCATTTGTGACTACAATACAGATGAGTTTGCGAAATATGGAAGCATAGAGTTCTGAGCTGCACTTTTGAAAAGTAATAAGCAGGAAACCAATATATGCTCTAAAAAGTTTGAAGAACCTGCTTTTCGCTCATTTGCCCGCCAGCGCCTTGCTTGCACCATTACCAGAGAATCAACATTATCTTTACCATTTTCCTTTTCAGACTTCAGGGTAGATAGCAGGTTCCTATACTCGAGAAAATTATCCTACAAAATACAAAGGGTTCACATGGACTTATTTGCACATTGATGAAAATTTACAAGATAGAGCTTTTTTAAAGCACATTAAGTGGGGAAAAAACTTACGATCCTAAAACGTGTACAAAGCTGTTTGAGATGTTTTATTATTTTTTTTTTTTGCGAATTATACAGTACAACTCAGACACTCACTGTAACATCCCTGTTTCTTCTAAACCTTAATCACACTTCTAATTGCACTGTTAGTGCAAAACAAGCAATAGCTCAATTAATCAGGTTCACGAATTCAAAGTTAATACAATTCTTTCGAATATGGTCAAAGTGGAGCTTGAACTACCACTCCAAAATCTTGCATAGAAGTGGCCCCAAATAAAATGTTTCTGAGTTCTATGTCTCAAGATAGAATTTTGGATAATTTTCCAGAATTTTATGAAAAAGGGAAGCAGTTCAAATAATTCGAGGAACATTCAAACAATTCCTGTCTTAACAGAAATTTTTATTCAAATTCTATGCCGAATTTTGAAAAGTTCCAATAAGGAAAAAGTTCCTGTTTAGTTGAACTTCAATCCACCAATTTCTTAGATTTTTCTGAGGTCTGGAAGTTAGTGTTTGGAGCCATCCAATTTCAGCACGTTGGAATTTCGCTGAAAAATAAAAAGGGCGCGTGGGGCCCGCTTCTCTCTTTTCTTTTTCCTCTCTCTCTCGCACAACTTCCTCTATCACGCGCTGCCGCTCTGCTCATCACCCATGCCGCACACTGTGGCCATCGTCACGCTGCTGGCGCTGCGCCGCGCGTTCGCGCTCGATGCCCGACCGAGCAGCGCGCCCCCAACTCCTTATCCTCTCCCTTGACCGCCGTTCCAGTCATCGCGCCCCTCCTCTTTTCCTTTCCCTCGCGCAAGCCAGCCGCCATGGCCGCCGAAGCTTGAGCCCCTGCTCGCCGCCTCCACAGTTCCTCCCCGGCCGAGCCCCCCATATCAAAAAGGTCCGCGAGAGATCCCTCTAGCTCAGCCCCAACACCATTTCCGTCCAACCGCAGCGAGTCGCGAGATCGACGCGGGTTTGCCACCATGGCCGCCGGGTGAGCGAACCCAACACCGACGACGAATACTCCCTCCACGGTGAGCGGATTTTCAATTCCTCACGCATGTACCTTCCTCGCTTGATCGCTCACAATTTTGACATGATCTCGTCACTTTTCTTCAGTCGAGATCGCCGGAAAACACCGTCTTCCCCGCCGCCGTTCGCCGTGCCCGCCACCTCGCCGACGAGCTCCCTCCTCCGCTGTTCCCCGTCGTCGACACGTTGTACGGTGAGCTTCGCCGTGACCTCGCACACACCATGCTCGCTCAATCTTCGCGGCGACCCACTTACCTCGCCGGAACACCGCTCCGCCATGCGCGCCGCCGCCGCGCTCGCTGCCGGCACGCCGCCGCGCCCGCGCAAGGCACCACGCTAGTGCGCCGAGATCGTCTTCGTGTGCTCGTCGCGTATCCCCGCTTCTCGTCGTCCGTTTCGCCGTGTTTTGGCCGGAACGCGACCGCGCCGCCATCGCCGCCGCGCGCACTGCAACCACCGATGGCACTCCTACAGCGCCCTTCACCTTTTTCTTTTTCTTTTTCGTTTTCTTTCTCCGAAAAACGGAAGATCTTGTAAATTCGATATAAAATAATATGTAAATCAGACAATATGAAACGAAGTGTGTTGGCTTCCTCATGAAGAGATCTATCCATCTGTGCAATAACATCACTATGTTACTCAGTAAATTTTTGTACAAAATTCAGAGAACGAAAACCTAAAGAAATTCGTATATGCTTTTCTGTTCATCCAAAATCATGAAAATTGGTTTGAATGCATCTCATGACATACCTGAACTTCTCACCAAGTGGCATGTTTAATTTCGACATATTTTAGCAGTAATCGCATTTTCATGCTTTGCATTGTTTTATTTTTATAAATTATTCCTGCATGGAAAAATGCTAAATTTTTGGCTACAATGTTCCTCATGCCACAGTTTATGAACAGAACAATCCATGTGTTTTATCTCTTCCAGAACCATGTTAACACATTTCGAAATGATAACATTGTTAATTAACCACTTAAACACTAGATGAATTACATGTTGTTTAATTTCTTCTAGGAAAAACCTCCCACTCACATGACCCTCAGCACCCTCTGCTAAGTTTTAGCTTGATAATCACTTTCTTCACTTGCCAGCACGATGCCATATTCTTAGCATGTCACGTTGTTGCTTCTCTACTCACATTGTTTTATACAACAAATCCACTTTGTTCAGGAAAGAAAATACATTAAACAAAAGTAACTTACTCTCCTTAATTCAATTCTGAGCATATCATCCTCATAAGCACCATGCAATCGCATTTCTTATATCAAGGAAGTTCCATGAACTTTCACATTAATTCTTGCTTTGCATTGCATCTATTTAGGAAACGACGCCGGAACCGAAGTGGTGGAAATCATCGCCATGGTGAACTTGGTGGTGCTGCTAACTTATTCTTGTGTGTTGACCTTAAGACCCAAGGCAAGCCCCGGTGCATCTCAACCCTTTTTCGAAATATTTTCGCTTTCTCACATGTATGCGAGTCATGAAATGTGCATTACGTGTAGGACTTGATTAATAACTTAGTTGCATGTATCTATAGGCTTTCCTATGGGTTGGTTGTTTAGCCGCGCGTTACTTTATGCTATGCTTAATCTTGATTCATCGGTAGAAGTCGAGTGGTGCGGAACACTACTCGCGAGCTATAGGTTTCTTTTGGGAGAATTACTATTCTTGTTGCTATCTCATATGATGATGATAATTGGAGACCGGACGGGGATTGGTAGGTTTGCAGCAGGACATGGAGGTCTTGTGTGTGGTAGCCCCGTCTGTGTCGATTGAGGACCGATCGTTGTGGCCCTGCTTGAGCAAGTTTGAACGTACCGGATGCATGCTAGTGATATGGGCACTAGTAAACCGATGTAACTTGATTACTGTATTGTTGGACGGGGCCCCCCCTCTCTTCTGGTGATGAAGATGGTATGGTGGTTGCGGGTATGTGTTTGAAGGGAGGGTACACGGGCTAACCACGGATGGCCCAGCGCGGGTATCGCGTGGAGGACGTGTGTCCGGGAGAGGGGAACTTGGACCGGTTTTATGGGATCTTGTGAAAGGATGCCGTGCGTGACTCCTTGTGAGTGTGCGTGCGTCGTGTTATTCGGGTTTCCCCTGCAGGTGTAAATCGGTTCGAATCGCCATCTGTTGGCGGTAAAATGTGTGTTCTACCGCTCGCACACGTGGCCTGAGAGATTTTCTTCACTCTGTTCAGGACCAAACTTGGAACGCGGTGAATTCCGGAGCATGCCAGTCGATTTTCCCTGCAAATCGACAAAGACAAGAAAAACGTGTAAAATTCCTGGGCTATCGGCCCCGGACAGGCCGATGCGTAACCGCAGCCGATGTTAGTGAATAAAAGATACTGAAATAAGTGCTCGGCTGTCGGCTAGAAATGGATCGACATGTCGCAATAGTAAATACTCGTACGATAAATAAAGCAATGACATGCATCAGAATCGACATCGGCAAAGCATGCAATCGGCAAAATCTATCGGCAAGCATTATAGTAAAGTGAATCGACATCGACAAATAAGGTTCAAATCTATACTTGAACAGGTACAAAAGGATATTTAAAAGCACACAAGCATAGATATGAACGTGGTAAACAATCGGCTAAACACCCCGAAAGAACGATTAAACCAACATCTACTAATTATACCCATAATCTAACGATCGCTTCACCGAGGACACGTCAACTAAGTGAAGTAAAACAGGACATGTCAAACTGTTCTACACGATCGACAGATACAAGTATAATCGGCAACTACCAGTCCCATGTACCTAGTAAATTAGATCTAACTCTTAGCAACTTTTTCGCCGAGGACACGTCAACTAAGCGAAGCAGACAGGACAAGTCAAATTGCCTACCCAATCACCAAGAGCAGATCTAATTGACTAAGCACCTTAACCGTGACTCGAATAACTAAATCAAACAGGAAATCGACATCATCAATCGGCAAAACAAGGTCGCAGCTAGGACAAGTCAACTAACCATGACAAAGAACTGGACTAGGTCTTAAACAATTCGATGTAGTCGATGCATGATGTAAACCCTAGATTGATCTAAATTACCGGATAACTAGCAGCCACATCAATCTTAATCATGGACAGTCGACATAACAAAGATCGGTGCGCTTACCTGACGAAATTCAAGTTGAAACCGGAGCCCCGATGGACGCCGATGTCGACGGAGATTTCGTCGAGAAATTGTGGCGATGCGCCGAAAGTTGATTGTATTGATTCATTGTTCTTGATTACAAGCACCTGGGTTTATATTTATACACCCGAGGCAAGACTCCGACTCGACCACGATTAGGTCAAACTTTCTAGATCTAGAAAAAGAATTAAAACCGGACTCACAAACCCACGCATGCGCATCTTCACAATTTTCTCCGTCTTTATGACCGCCTGTGGGCTACCACCTTTGTACACATCTTCTCAACCCGGCGCACACCCTGTTACTCACTGTCAATGGGCCCTAGGCCAAAATTGGTGTCAACACATGCCCCCCCAAGCCGAAGTATGGAATCTCCATGCGCCGGATTGCTTCCTCATTACTCATGCCTGCAAGCTTCTAGATGACACTTCACGTGAAAACTGTGTATCTGACATAATGAACTGTACCTTTGTCTTCACATGGCGTGCACCTCTTCGACAGACAATTCGTACCAATTACTTTAATTTGCGACAGGTCTTTCACTATTCCACGATCCACTACAAGAAAAACCCTTTGTAGATACGCTTTATTAATAGGTTAGATACGCATATTGCGTCTCTATCAGAATATAGAGACATTTTCACAAAGCGTGTCTGAGGCGTCTTCGCACGGGCCGTGTCAGAGTTCAGTAGATACAATTTTTGAAAGCGTGTCTACAAAGGTTTTTATGCTCCATAGAGACGTTATTCTACGTACCTACATATATAGATATGTTTTCATAAATACAATTACAATATTTATCTATTGAAATAGACATGTTTCATAGTCACGATTATTGCGTGTTAAGGAATATAGACACGTTTTACATGAAGTGGTGTGAACGTTGGGAAAAAAAACAATTCTGTTGCACCCGTCCTATCCTATTAGGAAGATTTATTCATTAAACGCTGCTCACAAGAATTGAACCTGTGACCTCTGTGACCTCTATATCTCTGACGAACTCGCTTAACCAACTCATCTCACACGCAATTATGACTAGAACTAGATATATATTTATTTTAACCCATGCTCACCAAATGTTTTCGCGTCTCTAACATCATCAATAGCGTGTCAATTAGCGTTTTATATGAAACTAAGTACGGTTAAAGCGTATCTATCACTTCGATGCGTTCTAAATAACGTCTCAATAAGTGTCTTTAAGTGGGATAATAACGAATGAAGTGTGTCTAATATCGTTATACTTTGAGGCGTTCTCAATATCATGTCAAGAAGTGTGTTTAGAGGAGTAATCGCAGGTGAAAGCGTATCTAATACCGTATCATTTCTCAATAGCGTGTCAAGAAGCGTCTCTATAGGGCTATTGATGCTCAAATGCATGTCAAAAACATGTTTATTTGACTAATGATGTTTAAGCGTATCTAATAATGTGTCAAATTGAAACGTTCTTAATATCATGTCAAAAAGCGCCATTAGGTGATGGTGTATTGACGTTTACAAAAGCGCATCTACAAAAACGTGTCTAGAAGGCCATTTTCTTGTAGTGATCTTATCTCCTTTCACATCTCGGCCTATAAAAGGACCTGCTTCCTTCACTAGAATCATCGACGCAATGGCCAGCAAGAAAAATCCCTTTCACAAAGCCTGATCAATGCATCTCAATATGCAAGATAGCCACCACAAACCTCTCTTGCTTTCTCGCATCTTTACTCTGGTCTTCAGTCTTTCTTCCATATTTCTTCCAATCTCTTCCAACCGACGCTATCCCTCTTGAGCTAGATCCCAACAACGGCGGCTCCTCTTCAGACTACGAGGAAGAACTCATGTTCTTCGTCAGATAAGGTTCCTTCTCAGGGATAACATCTTCTTCGATGTGATGGGGTCCATGAATTTGCTCCTCTCCTGGTGCCGTGAGCATTGACCCATCCTACCCTGCGCCAACACCCGGCGGATACTCCAACAATCGGCAAAGGGAGAAACTTCCATCTCCTACTGTAGTTGGCAGAGCCCGCAGTGTGTATTCTTGGCGCAAGAATTTTGTATTCCCATGTATGATGTAATAGCTTGTAAACTATAAGCACTTCATTGTCTTCCTCTGTTCTTCCTGTATATATTTTCCCTAACGGCGATACCATCAGCATCGGCCATCTCAAAGGCGACGCTCCCAACGTCGGCTTAACCGGAAATTTAACCGAACACTTTTAAGAACCCACCCAAATGCTGGGGTAATATTTCTTCAAATATTTTCCATTAAGCGCTCGGCCAAATTCTTCTCCATCCAGCTCCTTCAAGATATAAGCATTACCGGGCACGCATCGGCTAATTATATAAGGACCTTCCCAATTAGGTGACCACTTGCCGAAACGATTATCTCGCACACCAATCGGCAACTTGACTTTCCAAACGAGATCTCCCTCATCAATTGCTTAGTCACCACCTTCTTATTATAATGCCGAGCCACCCGTGCTTTATTGTCTTGAATTTTCTTCAACGCAATCAACCGCTGCTGATTGACATCTTCCAACTCATCCATCATGAGATCATGATACTGCTCTGCTGTCAATTGATCCTGCAAATCGACTCTTCTTGACCCTGCAGTAACTTCCCACGGCAAAACAGCTTCATGCCCATAAACCAACTGATATGGTGTTACTTGTACCGACCCATGACGAGACATCCGATATGCCCATAATGAATCAGCTAACGAAGTATGCCACCTCCTCGGCTGATCACTAATCTTGCGCTTGATCAACTTGATCAAGGATTTGTTCGAAGCTTCAGCCTGACCATTTGCTTGGGCATAATATGGCGATGAATTTAATAATTTAATACCCATATCATCGGCAAAATCTCTGAACTCTTCAGAAATAAAAATAGAACCTTGATCTGTAGTGATAGTCTGAGGGATACCAAATCTGTAGATTATGTGCTCTTTAACAAAAGCAATCACATCCCTCGAAACCACACTTCTATAAGGTACTGCTTCAACCCACTTGGTGAAATAATCCGTAGCCGCCAATATATATTTGTGCCCCTTACTAGAAGAAGGATTAATCTCACCAATCATGTCGATTCCCCATCCTCTGAATGGCCACGGCTTGGCAATAGGGTTCATTGCCGATGCTGGAGCTCTTTGAATCGATCCATACTTCTGACAATCCTGACAGCCCTTATAATATTCAAAACAATCCTCGAGCATGGTAGGCCAGAAATATCCACCTCTTCTGATTAACCACTTCATCTTGTACGCCGATTGATGATCCCGCAAATCCCATCATGAACCTCCATCAGCATTTTCCTGGCATCATCGACATTCAGGCACTTCAACAGAATCCTTCCAAAGTCCTGTAATAAAGCTGACCATCAACTAATACATACTTTATTGCCTTGTACCATAACTCTCTGGACGTTTTCTGGGTTGGATCCTTCAAATAATTCACGATCTCGATCTTCTAATCCTGCAGATCGACATCGGCTTCACTGTAGACAGAACCCACAATAAGCCTACCCAGATGCATGCTGAGCCAAGTCATTAGCTTCAGAATTCATTTGTCGAGGAACATGACTGAATGCGATATGCTTGAAGCTCTTCATTAGATCTTGACACTTCTGATAATAACTCCGAAGCACTTCATCTTTGCATTCAAATTCACCATTCAATTGTCCCACAACCAACAAAGAATCTCCAACAACCTCAACAAAATCGGCATTAGCTTCCTTCAACAGTTGCAGCCCTTTCAACACAGCTTCATATTCAACTTGATTATTAGTATGGGCTTCAACTGAAAATGAAAACTCAAACCTGGACCCTTTTGGAGTGACGATAACAATGCCGATACCACATCCATGTTTGCAAATCGATCCGTCAAACAGTAAGCGCCATGGAACTGGCTCCACCACACTTTCATCATGCCCCCCATGCTGAACTATCAAATCGGCAAATACCTGGGCCTTCACAGCTTTAGCAGACTCATATCTCAGATCAAACTCTGCAATTGCTAACATCCACTTCCCAAGCCTGCCCTTCAATACTGGAGCGGACAAGATGTATCTGACAACATCGGCTCGACAAACAATAGTGCACTCTTCGGATAACAAGTAATGTCTCAATTTAGTGCAAGAGAAATAAAGGCATAAACATAACCTTTCAATCTCAGAATATCTTGTCTCTGCATCCACCAATCTTCGGCTGAGATAAAAGATAATCCTCTCATCGCCATCTTGTACTTGCGTCAATGCCGAACCAATACACTTGTCATCGGCAGATAATATAACTTGAAAGGAATACCTGGTTTAGGTGGCATCAACACAGGTGGTGAGACTAAATATTCCTTGATATCATCAAGAGCCTTTTGATGTTGGGCTTCCCATCGAAACTCTTGATCTGCTTTTAACTTCAACAATGGAGTAAAGGCATTCCAGAAAGATTAGAAATAAACCTCCTTACAAAGTTAATTTTGCCAATCAGAGATTGCAACTCTTTCTTGCAGGTTGGAGGTTTAATCTTTTTGATCGACTCCATGCTCTTGGGACCAATTTCAATCCCTCTCTCATGAACAATAAAGCCCAGAAATTGACCTGCCGATACACCAAAGGCACACTTGTGTGGATTCATCTTCAAGCCATACTTTCGGGTCCTCTCCAGCACTTCCCGCAGACCAGCAACATGATATTCGCTTGATTTAGACTTTACCATAACATCATCAATGTAAATCTCCACCAGTCGGCCAATCAAGTCATGATAAATGAAATTCATTGCCCTCTGATACGTAGCGCCAGCATTCTTCAACCCAAAAGTCATAACGACCCACTCAAATAATCCCAGAGCTCCCGGACACCTAAAGCAGTCTTCATAATGTCTTCTTCAGCCATGAAGATCTGATTATATCCTGCATTCCCATCCATGAAGCTCAAAATCTTGTGTCCAGCAGCGACCAATACATCTGCCATCGGCATCGGGTATTCATCTTTGGGTGTAGCCTTATTCAAATCTCTAAAATCAATGCAAACCCGCATCTTCCCTTTTTTCTTGATCACTGGGACAATACTGGACACCCACTCTGCATATCGGCATGGTCGAATAAACTTGGCATCATACAACTTTGTAATTTCTTCTTTGACAGCATCATAAATCTTCGGATCAATTCTTCGATTATGTTGTTTAAACGGCCGATACCCAGGCTTGATGGGCAATCGGTGTTCAACAATGTCTCGACTCAGGCCAGGCATCTCGCTATAATCCCAAGCAAAACAATCTTTGTATTTCTTCAACAATGCTATCAACTTTTCCCTAAACTCTTTACAAATCTTCTTGCTAATAAACGTCGGCCGAGGCTTATCACCATCTCCAATATCAACTTCTTCTAACTCATCGGCCGATACAAAACCATGACCAAGCTTTCCTTCCTCTCTTTCATCGATCAGCCGATTGTCGATTATCTCTTTCTTCTCAGCTTCCATCGGCCGATCCACGTCCGGGCTCTGTAATTGCTACAGCAACTGTGGGGTTGCCGATCCTTCCGTGATGCAGACACCCTCATCGGTAACGTCCAATGCTTCACCTTCCCAATAAGTTCCTGATATGCACGGCAAGCTTTCAACTATCGTCGGCAAAAAGTCTGCAGTTGCTACACTCACCGATCTATCAGCCTGAATAGTTTCCACCTTGTCGCCGATCCACTGGATAAGGAGCTGATGCATTGTGGACGGGACACAGCAATTAGCATGAATCCAATCCCTACCCAGCAGTACGGCGTATGATCCCTTGCCTTCAATTACGAAAAACGTCGTCGGTGTAAGATCAATGAACCTAGAGCATGGTTCATAGGTTTTGGTGATTGATGTCAACATGATCAATGAGACTAACAAGTTTGCTAGTGTGCAAGATGTTTAGTCTCATGGATGTAGTGATATACTATTGGAGTGCCAAACACCTCAAAGGTTGCAAGGAAGTTGATAAGAGAAGAAGTGAACATGAGAACTACTCTACGAGGTGACTACTACGCACATGAGGTAAGAGACAAGGTGAGTATGTCATGTGTCTTTGTATGTATCATATATCTTGACATACTCTTGATCATCATGTTGGTCTTGCCTTATATCGTATGCCATGATGATCTTGTCTATTATGTGATGATGTTCTTGTTTCATATCTTATGCACATTATATGATGCTTCGGTCGGGTTGTCCTTTGTGACAACTAGATCATTGTGACTAACATCTTTGGATGTAGGAAAGGTGTTCATGCATATTCTTTAGGTCACAATGAAGAAGCTTCGTCGTTGAAGGAGTGCGCCAACCTATTCTCTATATCCCGGTGATTGGTTTCCTCGACGATGGATGACGACAAGGATCAAGGACTTGATGAAGGTTGCGGTTGAAGAGATGGATCAAGGCTAAGGACATGCTAGATCCAAGCAAGTGTGGCTTGGTGTGGATGTTGGCTTGAGTCCATAGGAAACACCGGACTATCAAGGGGGATCGAGTCGTTTCTCTTAGGTCACACTAGTGGTAGAGGTGAGTGGATGCTCAAAGAGTCTCTCAGGCACTAGGGTGACAGCAGAGGAGAAGAGGAACCAAGAATGATGAAGTTTGGAAGCAAGAATCGAAGAAATGATCAAGATCAGCTTCAGCAGAGAAGACCGGACAATACGGTCAAGGAGACCGTATGGTACGGTCATCAGAGGATTTCCAGACAGAGAAGATGAAGTTTCTGAAAGTGGAAGAAATGAAGACCGGACAATCGACCGGACGGTACGGTCCTAGGACCGGACGGTACGGTCTTCATTGGAGAAGATCAGACAGAGAAGGCAAGTTTCTGGAAGCTGAGGAAATAGAGACAGTACAATTGACAGTACTGTACGGTCCTAGAGACAGTATTGTACGGTCTCTATTGGAGTTCCAGACAGAGAAGGCAAAAGCTGAGGAAATAGAGACAATACAATTGACAGTACTGTACGGTCCTAGAGACAGTATTGTACGGTCTCTATTGGAGTTCCAGACAGAGAAGGCAAAAGCTGAGGAAATGGAGACAGTACAATTGACAGTACTGTACGGTCAATTGTACGGTCAATTGTACGGTCCTCACTGTGACTGGACACTTTTGAGCAACGGCTAGTTTTGGTTGGTAGCCTATATATAGCCGGTTGCTTGACCCTTTGAGGTGCCTTTGGCCATTGTTATCAGTGGGGAAACACAGTGGGAGCCAAGAGGAAGAAAGAGAGGCACTTGGGGAAGATTTGGAGAGAAATCTTGGTGCTTGAAGATTGAGAAGAAGAAGAAGCTGAGTGCTTGAGAGGGTTGAGAGCATCCATCCACCTCTAGGACTAGTGTGGTCATAGGGAGGCGGTCTTGGTTTGTTACCCTTGGTCTATGGCAAGGCCTAGACCGGTTAGGCGTCGGTGTTGTGCTTGCCAAAGAGAGTGTGGAAGCCAACACAAGTTTGTACACGGTCTTGGAGCTTCCCGTGCGAAAGAAGCATCACTAGTGGAGCGCCCTTTGGCACGCATCAAGTGCGGAGCCTTACCTTCGGAGGAGTACCCGGGAGAAGCCCGGCGGGACGTGCCCGCGACTTCACTCAAGAGCGGTGGATGGTCCCAAAAGGAGGAGAGCATTGCCGGTGTGCGGCGGGGTGAAGCCCGTGACTTCACTCGAGGAGTGAAGCGTGCTCTTAGGGGACATCACCGGCTTAAAGGGTGGAGTGTGCTCTAGAGGGGATCGCCATCGAGCGGAGGGACGGGGTCGAGACTCCGGCGGGAGTGACCCAACGTGGAGTAGGGGAAGGCGCCATCCTTCCGAGACCACGGGAAAAATCGATGAGCAATCTCTTACTCTTACTCTCTACTACTTGCACTTACTATCTTGTTTATCTTATATGCATGTAGTAGATCTTGTGCTTATCATATGATTGCTTGATGATTGTTTCCGTGTGCTAGCTCTATGTTATCTCTAGTGATATGCGCTTTCCTTATGTGTACTTACTTGCTCATAGCTCATACACTTGCTTGATATCATCTAGAGATCTTGTTATGCTTTATGTTGTATCTATCTTGCCATGATCTCTAGCTAGAGCTTCCCCTTGTGTTACTTGTATGCATGCTAGTTTATGTTTATGTTCTATCTTATCTTATACACTAGCATGCATAGGACTTGCTTGAGCTACCTTTGTGTTACCCATATACATGCTAGTATGCTTGAGTGCCTTTACCTTATACACTAGCATGTGTAGGACTTGTTGAGCTTATCTTGTATATCGTCATATGCTAGGTTGTTCTATATGCTCTTGTATACCTTGCTCCTAGCATGTACAAGTCCTAGCACATGGTTATCCTTGCTTGATCACTATCACATAGTGCACACGTATGCTCTTGTTATGTATCCTTTACTTGTGCAAATAGAAAGAGTAGCTAGAAGTGCAAAAAGTTTTAGTTCATGGTGTGCCCGATTCACCCCCCCCTCTCGGTCACACGATCCTTACAAGTGGTATCAGAGCCAAGTGCTCAATTTAGGGCTTAACCGCCTTTGAGATGTGACCGAATGAGTTTGGGTTTTCATCCCTTATGGGTTTGGACTTTGGACGTTGAAAGAATCGCTTGAATAGCTACCTTATGTCCATAGTTCCATATGAATTGTGGGATACCATGAATAATTTCTCTAGCACTTTCACGGATAACCATGTTATCATGATGATCTTGTTGTTCTTGTTATATCTTGTGATGATCATGATTGTGTGCTTATAGTTCATGATGATTTTGTTGCTAGTTTTTCTTGTTGAGGAGTTATTTTGAGATCTTGCCTTATTATTTAATGAATCACTTACTTGTCTCTTCGCTGGGTTATGCTAGATAAGTGGATCGATTGATATGACAAGTGTAAGAGCTCAAGTGGTGAGGTTATCATGAAGATCTTGAAAGCACCTCCTCATTCAAGATTCGGCGACAACATTTTTGCACTTCAACATGAAGATCTTGAGAAGCTACAATTTGAAGAAGTCTTGCTCAATGACCATCTCACATGATGAGCACTCAAGGAAATGTCGCTCATTTTGAGGACACATCCATTTGTGATGGTGGTTCTATTGAAGATCAATCTACAACCGTGAGCAAGCTTTCATCACTTGAAGAGCGAGCAATTAAGAAGAAGATAATGCAAGCTTGGGATACTCACTTCCTTGATCACTCAAGTGAACCTACATCTTCCTCGGAGAATGCAAAGATGACGGTATACCTAGAACCGAATTTCAATTCTTTATCTAACTCATCTTTGTGTCTCATTGATGTAAGGTGACTATGAACCGATGGTGAAGATCAAGTTGCTATTGATATCTTGATGGAGACTTCACCTCCTCCATCTCCACCCGTGTGCCTCACTAGAAGACATGACTTGCGCGTCATCGACAAGAAGAAGGTGGTGATGGAAGGATCAATGAGAGTGATGAAGGAGAAGATGATTCTAAGGCCAAATACAAGAAGTATGTGAGACAAGACCAAGGTCAAGAAGAAGGAGATGTCATCTCACAAAGGTTTTTCTTGTTGGTGAGAGGATTGCCAATAATGAAGACTATGAGAGTGACTCTTCTTCAAGAGCATATGCAAACATGTTGTTGGTCTTCATCTTCACATGCACCTCCAAGGTAAAGGAGGTAAGGAAAGAATGATATGGCCATATTTCGTGTTGGTGAGCTTGATGAGGAGCTCAAGGATCCCGTGTCATCTCATGAGGCTCTACATATGAGTTGAGGGCTCAAGTTAGATAACATTGAGCTTCATGAGAAGTATGAGAACCTTGAGATCTCTTATCGAGCTATCAACCTCATCTAGTTCTTTTCTTCTTCATCCACTACTCCTAGTTCATCTATCACGCATTCGTTTACTATTTGTGATGAACTAACCATCTCTTGTGAGAGCTCTTTCTCTTGAGTCTTTGTTTTGAAGGAATACCACAAGCTCAAAGAGAAGAGTGAGTCAATAATGCAAGCATTCACAAGACTCACAAGAAGGAAGGAAGTGTACTTCTTCGGTGAACATAGAAGCCATTGGCAAGATGATGCCACACCAAGTGAAGAATGTTGTGAAGGCAAAGTCTATAGGAGCTTTGGACAAGAAGAGAAAGATGAGGATGCTTTGGGTGCCAAAGAACTTAGTGGACCGGATGAAGCCGGTCAATCACATGGAGGCGCCCAAGTACAACACTTGAGGTGATGAAGGTGGTGGACCGAGTTCAATCATGGAGATCATTGAAGGCCGCCACAAGTGTCAAGGGCATGAACGAGAACATCTACTCTTCAAGGAGGTATCTTGTATCTTAGTGTAGTTTCTTTTCGTTCTAGTTCCTTTGTTTTTGTTAGTAACTCCTTTGTGAACTAGTACGTTGTGCACTTTCATGCATCATGTAAAAAAAAACCTAAAAGAAATGCACAAAAATATTAGTTCGAGGTCTAACTTTCTCAAGATAGCTATGAGTATGGGGGATGCTTGAGTTGGTGGACCGATAGACTCAAGGCAAGATTTGGCTCATAGTGAGTAAGCTTGAGAGAGGTTCAAACTTGACCTTGAGTAGGTTTCCTTTATGCATTGTCCTTAATCTTGCATGCATTCATCATGGCATGTTTAAATTCCCTTGCATTGTATTATATGCTTGTTCATGCATTGCATATAGGAAATCACAAAGGAGTCTTTCACCCGTGTGTTCTTTGTCTTAGTTTTTATCATGAGGTTACATGTCATAACGTCTTCCCTCCGAAAGGTATGCCTAGAACCTATCTCTTTCAATTATCTTTTGTTCTAGCTACCATCCATACATAGTTTAAACTACCCCATGTGTTTCACAAAATGATATGCATATATCTTGCCATCCACAAGAAGTATGCATAACTCTAGGGGAGTTTAGCCTATGTTATGAGGCTTTCATGATCATGGTCCAAATGCTTTCCACTCAAAAGGACATGGTTCATGAAGCTCTCTTGTGCATTTGACGGTTGCCTTTCTTGTTCTTTTTCTCTATTGTAAGATCAATTGTAGGAACAAGAGGAGGCACAAGAAATAGGAGAGAAGATGATAAAGACATCGAGATCATCTCAAGGGGGAGTTCGTGCAAGAGAAGATCAAGTGATCAAGATGATCGATCTTCACCAACAATCTTGAGATGAGAGCTCGAGACAATGAAGATCACCTCAAGGAGGAGTTTGCATTTGAAGATCATGTGATCGTGATGATCGACTTCACAACAATCTTGAGGTGAAGAAGATGACGACCACCTCAAGGAGGAGTTTGCATGAAGAAAGATCACGAAGATCAAGATGATCGGTCTTTCTCACAATCTTGAGGTGGAGAAGAAGACGACGACCATCTCAAGGGGGAGTTAGCACAAAGGAGGTCAAGTTGATCAAGTTGATCGATCTTCCTCACATTCTTGAGATGGAAGCTTATGTCAAGGGGGAGCGACGTTCTACAAAGGTAAGTATGAAGGTAATCTCCTTGACCCTATGGTGATGAGCGTTTCTTGCTAGTTATCCTTTTACTTGTCACCATTCCTCAAGCTTGTCATTTGCTCCATGTGCTTAGCTTTATCTTGTGGTACCCTTTGTTGTTATATTGCTTATCTTTCAAATGGTATCTTATCTTGAGCTATGACTTGCATGCTTGTCTTCTTATCATCATGTGTGTAGTGTCCTTATATTTCTCGCATGATGCCGTTTTGTGATTGAGTTGCTTTACCCTTGTTGTTTGCTTCATATCTATATGCTTTTACAAGTGGTAAAGTCTTGCATGCTTTCACTCATATCCTTTGCAAGTGGCATCTATTTATGCGTTTATTTCATATCTCTTTATATGCCATGATTCGAGATATAGGGTAGTCTCCTTGATTTGTCTTCATTGACAAGTGCATGTGATGCACAACTTTTGGGGGAGTCTATCCTATGTCTTGAGTTTCTCGAGACTAATGTGTTTGCAAGTTTATCTTTGTAGTCTCTTGATAGAAATGATGATTCACTTGAGGTGCCATGATACTCAAACGACACATTTTTTATGGCATCGGAAGAAATCACATCCCCGAAGGTACGCTAAGTTTATCATTCTTGCAAGAAGGTAATGGTTTTCCTTTATTCTTGCATTATCTATCTAGCTACCTTCCATAACATAGCTTAAGGTCCCCCACTTGACTTAATAGTTAAAGTGTGCATATACTTTGCCTTCCATCACATGTATACATAAATCTAGGGGAGTTTAGTCTATGTTATGAGGCTTCAAGATTTTGATCCACATCCCATCCACATCCAAAGGATCACTATCTATGAAGCTCCCTTGTGCTTTTAACGTTTGCCTTGTTTGTCCCTTTTCGGTGCTTGATGTCAAAGGGGGAGAAGTATATCCTCCAAAGCAAGTAGTTGCGGAATGAGAAGAGACATGAGGCACAAATAGGGAGAACATGCTAATGGGGAGAAGTACTTGCAACCATGGAGTGAAGATACATTCAAGAAGGCAAGGTATGAGCAATGTTGTCAATACATCCTAGGCAAGGAGTTGTGCTTCATTCTATCTATTATCTCTTGCTTTGGTTGTGTTGCCATCAATCACCAAAAAGGGGGAGATTGTAAGATCAATGAACCTAGAGCATGGTTCATAGGTTTTGGTGATTGATGTCAACATGATCAATGAGACTAACAAGGTTTGCTAGTGTGCAAGATGTTTAGTCTCATGGATGTAGTGATATACTATTGGAGTGCCAACACCTCAAAGGTTGCAAGGAAGTTGATAAAGAGAAGAAGTGAACATGAGAACTACTCTACGAGGTGACTACTACGCACATGAGGTAAGAGACAAGGTGAGTATGTCATGTGTCTTTGTATGTATCATATATCTTGACATACTCTTGATCATCATGTTGGTCTTGCCTTATATCGTATGCCATGATGATCTTGTCTATTATGTGATGATGTTCTTGTTTTCATATCTTATGCACATTATATGATGCTTCGGTCGGGTTGTCCTTTGTGACAACTAGATCATTGTGACTAACATCTTTGGATGTAGGAAAGGTGTTCATGCATATTCTTTAGGTCACAATGAAGAAGCTTCGTCGTTGAAGGAGTGCGCCAACCTATTCTCTATATCCCGGTGATTGGTTTCCTCGACGATGGATGACGACAAGGATCAAGGACTTGATGAAGGTTGCGGTTGAAGAGATGGATCAAGGCTAAGGACATGCTAGATCCAAGCAAGTGTGGCTTGGTGTGGATGTTGGCTTGAGTCCATAGGAAACACCGGACAATCAAGGGGGATCGAGTCGTTTCTCTTAGGTCACACTAGTGGTAGAGGTGAGTGGATGCTCAAAGAGTCTCTCAGGCACTAGGGTGACAGCAGAGGAGAAGAGGAACCAAGAATGATGAAGTTTGGAAGCAAGAATCGAAGAAATGATCAAGATCAGCTTCAGCAGAGAAGACGGACAATACGGTCAAGGAGACCGTATGGTACGGTCATCAGAGGATTTCCAGACAGAGAAGATGAAGTTTCTGAAAGTGGAAGAAATGAAGACCGGACAATCGACCGGACGGTACGGTCCTAGGGACCGGACGGTACGGTCTTCATTGGAGAAGATCAGACAGAGAAGGCAAGTTTCTGGAAGCTGAGGAAATAGAGACAGTACAATTGACAGTACTGTACGGTCCTAGAGACAGTATTGTACGGTCTCTATTGGAGTTCCAGACAGAGAAGGCAAAAGCTGAGGAAATAGAGACAGTACAATTGACAGTACTGTACGGTCCTAGAGACAGTATTGTACGGTCTCTATTGGAGTTCCAGACAGAGAAGGCAAAAGCTGAGGAAATGGAGACAGTACAATTGACAGTACTGTACGGTCAATTGTACGGTCAATTGTACAGTCCTCACTGTGACTGGACACTTTTGAGCAACGGCTAGTTTTGGGTTGGTAGCCTATATATAGCCGGTTGCTTGACCCTTTGAGGTGCCTTTGGCCATTGTTATCAGTGGGGAAACACAGTGGGAGCCAAGAGGAAGAAAGAGAGGCACTTGGGGAAGATTTGGAGAGAAATCTGGTGCTTGAAGATTGAGAAGAAGAAGAAGCTGAGTGCTTGAGAGGGTTGAGAGCATCCATCCACCTCTAGGACTAGTGTGGTCATAGGGAGGCGGTCTTGGTTTGTTACCCTTGGTCTATGGCAAGGCCTAGACCGGTTAGGCGTCGGTGTTGAGCTTGCCAAAGAGAGTGTGGAAGCCAACACAAGTTTGTACACGGTCTTGGAGCTTCCCGTGCGAAAGAAGCATCACTAGTGGAGCGCCCTTTGGCACGCATCAAGTGCGGAGCCTTACCTTCGGAGGAGTACCCGGAGAAGCCCGGCGGGACGTGCCCGCGACTTCACTCAAGAGCGGTGGATGGTCCCAAGGAGGAGAGCATTGCCGGTGTGCGGCGGGGTGAAGCCCGTGACTTCACTCGAGGAGTGAAGCGTGCTCTTAGGGGACATCACCGGCTTAAAGGGTGGAGTGTGCTCTAGAGGGGATCGCCATCGAGCGGAGGGACGGGGTCGAGACTCCGGCGGGAGTGACCCAACGTGGAGTAGGGGAAGGCGCCATCCTTCCGAGACCACGGGAAAAATCGATGAGCAATCTCTTACTCTTACTCTCTACTACTTGCACTTACTATCTTGTTTATCTTATATGCATGTAGTAGATCTTGTGCTTATCATATGATTGCTTGATGATTGTTTCCGTGTGCTAGCTCTATGTTATCTCTAGTGATATGCGCTTTCCTTATGTGTACTTACTTGCTCATAGCTCATACACTTGCTTGATATCATCTAGAGATCTTGTTATGCTTTATGTTGTATCTATCTTGCCATGATCTCTAGCTAGAGCTTCCCCTTGTGTTACTTGTATGCATGCTAGTTTATGTTTATGTTCTATCTTATCTTATACACTAGCATGCATAGGACTTGCTTGAGCTACCTTTGTGTTACCCATATACATGCTAGTATGCTTGAGTGCCTTTACCTTATACACTAGCATGTGTAGGACTTGTTGAGCTTATCTTGTATATCGTCATATGCTAGGTTGTTCTATATGCTCTTGTATACCTTGCTCCTAGCATGTACAAGTCCTAGCACATGGTTATCCTTGCTTGATCACTATCACATAGTGCACACGTATGCTCTTGTTATGTATCCTTTACTTGTGCAAATAGAAAGAGTAGCTAGAAGTGCAAAAAGTTTTAGTTCATGGTGTGCCCGATTCACCCCCCCCCCTCTCGGTCACACGATCCTTACAGTCGGCAAAGTCTTACTTCCAACAGTAACTTCGACATTGATGACTCCTTCAACCTCAGAGCTCCTGCCTCCATAATCCCTCAATGTCATGTTGGTCTTTGTCAGCTCTTCAGGCAATTTGCCGATCTTCCTGTACGTCACCATCGGCAAAACATTGACAGCAGCACCACCGTCGACCATCATCTTACTCATCGGCTTGCCATTGATGTAACCATTAAGATACAAAGCCCTCAGATGGAGATGATCAACACCAGACGGCTTCTCAAATACTGCTTGCTGTGGACCCAATAACAACTCGGCAGAAGCTTCTTCTTCCGATTCATTAATATCCAAAGAACTAAATTCTCGTGGCAGCATGAATACCATATTGACAGGAGCTTCAACTTCATGTACCTGAGATTTAACTTTCGGTCTCCACACCTTCCTGGACTTGGGCCCCTTGTCATAGTCATCCTTCTGGTTCACTTCCTTGTTCAGCTCCCGGCAACGTGTCCTCTGCACTCTTCTCTTCTGTGTCTTGGTAAAAATACCACTTGGACACCATTGACCTTCTTCTGTGAACTCACCCTGATAATCTTCTTCATGGTCTTCAACTTGATTAACAGGCCCAAGTCTCTCTTGCACAGAAACCCTTGATGTCAGCCTTCCTTCAAAGCGATCATGCTGTCTCCTCATAGGGACCCGGCTCGAAGTACCAACTTCTCTGTACAAATCTCCAGATCTCCTGCTACAACCTGGGCAGCCTTCAATCGGTGGTAGCTTCATACCCTGCTCCCAACAGTACTGGAAAAAAGGACAATTCCAGTGTGGATCAAAGTCATCATCACTAGATCTCCTGTCTTCCCTCTCTCTCTTCCTTGAGTACTTGCCGATCAACCCAGCAGATCCCCCGATCATGTTAACTGGAAAAGGATGCCCGTCAATCTTCATCGGCTTCTGACCAGAGAATTTGATGCGATCACTCTCAATTGCCGATTGGATCTGTTGTCTAAACACTTTGCACTCATTGGTGTGATGAGAGGGAGTGTTATGCCACTTGCACCACTTGATTTTCTTCAACTCCTCAGCTGGAGGCAATGTGTGATTAGGTGGGAGTTGAATAAGCTTCTCTTGCAACAGCAGATCAAATATCTTGTCGGCTTTATTGATATCAAAGTCATATTTCTTTTCTTCTGCCTTCTGCTTGACCCATGGACAGAGAACAGTCTTCTTATTCCTGGTCCACTCAGCAAGAGCGACTTCGGCTTCATCATCAGAATCAGACGAGTAATCGGCATAAGCCACCTGAAATTGTCTGCCATGTGTATTCTACATGCGCCCTTCATGAATCGACGCCTTCTGAAAAAGCTGTGCTAAACCATCGACTTCCTGAGGTGCAAACTTATCTCTAATCTGAGGCAGCAAACCCTGGTAAGCAATCTCAGCCATTTGCCGATCCGTCAGATTCAGGTTATAGCACCTGCCACGGATGATTCTGAACCTCTGGACGAAATCGGCAACTGACTCCCCAGCCTTCTGACGAACAGCTGTCAAATCTGATATGCTCAACTCTGCCATGCCAATAAAGAAATAGGAGTGGAACTTCTTCTCCAAATCGGCCCAATTCCGCACGGATCCCGCAGGAAGCGAAGTGAACCATGAGAATGCCGATCCAGATAATGACAGAGGAAAGAGACGAACTTTCAATGCATCTTGGGCTGACGCCTCTCCCAACTGTGCCAAATATCGGCTGATATGCTCCACTGTAGAGACATTATCTTGCCCAGAAAATTTACAAAATTCTGGCAGCTTGTATCGATGTGGCAAGGCAACTTGTTCCATCCACTCTGGATATGGACGTCGATACATAAAGCTCTGCTCCTTGGGCTTGAGATCGAACTGCTCCTTCATGACTTCAGCCAACCTGGCAACTATATCTTCTGATGTATTTTGTCCTTGCCCCCCAGCCAATTGGGTTGGCTGCTGTAACTGTGACTGAACCTGAGCAGGTTGCTCCCTGTTGTAGTGCTCACTGTAATCTGCCACTCTATGATAGCCTTGCGGTATCTCCTGGTTGAACAGTGCAGAATTGACATTGGGAGCCACGTGATACCTTGTCTGAGGGGTTTGACCAATCCTTGGTTCAGTAGATGTACCACCTACTTCCCTCTTCGTGGACATCGGCGCATCGATAAGATTTGGCGCCGATACCCGAGCTGTTCCTGCAGCCAAAGCTTGAGCACTTGGAGACCACAACTCTGGTGGCATGCCATATGGTTGTCCTTGCTGATTAGCACTCGTCCCTTCTTGAGTTGCAGGTTGACCACCAGATTGTGCAGGGCGTGCTGGCGTAGTAGCTGGTGCAGTAAATGATGGTCCCACAAATCCAGGCTCATTCTGCATGGTTCCATCAGCAAGTGCCTTGAGCATGTTGTACAAAGTGTTAACAAGCACCCCTGAATGGTTGATGAAGGCATTGTGAACCGCAGCATTCACAACTTCTTCCACCAAAGCTCGATCTGGGAATTTCTCAGCTCTCAATGCGGCCAATTCTTCTGCACTTAGCACTACTGGTGGAGCTGATACTGATGTAATCTTGCCACGAGTCATCTTGATTGTGTCAAAATCTGACACTCGTACAGATAACTCTGATAATGTTTCTTCTGATCCAAAGACATCTTCTCCCAAGCGATCAACTCATTGTTGCTAGTTATCTCAGAAGAGTCTTTGTCATCTCGAACAACTGGTGCGGGAATCATGATCTTCTGACCCTTTCCATCAACGAGCAAGGTACCATCATCAGCAATAGCTTGAACGAACGCCATCTGACTCTTGAAAACTTGATCTGTCCCACCGGGCGTGCCAAAAAGTGTGTTGGCGGTAAAATGTGTGTTCTACCGCTCGCACACGTGGCCTGAGAGATTTGCTTCACTCTGTTCAGGACCAAACTTGGAACGCGGTGAATTCCGGAGCGTGCCAGTCGATTTTCCCTGCAAATCGACAAAGACAAGAAAAGCGTGTAAAATTCCTGGGCTATCGGCACCGGACAGGCCGATGCGTAACCGCAGCCGATGTTAGTGAATAAAAGATAATAAAATAAGTGCTCGGCTGTCGGCTAGAAACGAATCGACATGTCGCAATAGTAAATACTCGCACGATAAATAAAGCAATGACATGCATCAGAATCGGCAATCGGCAAAGCATGCAATCGGCAAAATCTATCGGCAAGCATTATAGTAAAGTGAATCGACATCGACAAATAAGGTTCAAACCTATACTTGAACAGGAACAAAAGGATATTTAAAAGCACACAAGCATAGATCTGAACGTGGTAAACAATCGGCTAAACACCCCAAAAGAACGATTAAATCAGCAGCCACTAATTATACCCATAATCTAACGATCGCTTCACCGAGGACACGTCAACTAAGTGAAGTAAAACATGACACGTCAAACTGTTCTACACGATCGACAGATACAAGTATAATCGGCAACTACCAGTCCCAGGTACCCAGTAAATTAGATCTAACTGTTAGCAACTGTTTCGCGGAGGACACGTCAACTAAGCGAAGCAGACAGGACAAGTCAAACTGCCTACCCAATCACCAAGAGCAGATCTAATGACTAAGCACCTTAACTGTGACTCGAATAACTAGATCAAACAAGAAATCGACATCAGCAATCGGCAAACAAGGTCGCAGCTAGGACAAGTCAACTAACCGTGACAAAGAACTAGACTAGGTCTTAAACAATTCCATGTAGTCGATGCATGATGTAAACCCTAGATTGATCTAAATTACCGGATAACTAGCAGCCACATCAATCTTAATCATGGACAAGTCGACATAACAAAGATCGGTGCGCTTATCTGACGAAATTCAAGTTGAAACCGGAGCCCCGATGGACGCCGATGTCGACGGAGATTTCGTCGAGAAATTGTGGCGATGCGCCGAAAGTTGATTGTATTGATTCATTGTTCTTGATTACAAGCACCTGGGTTTATATTATACACCCGAGGCAAGACTCCGACTCGACCACGATTAGGTCAAACTTTCTAGATCTAGAAAAAGAATTAAAACAGGACACAAACCCACACATGCGCGTCTTCACAATTTTCTCCCTCTTTATGACCGCCTGTGGGCTACCACCTTTGTACACAATCTTCTCAACCCGGCGCACACCCTGTTACTCACTGTCAACGGGCCCTAGGCCAAAATTTGGTGTCAACACCGTCACTCGCGGTTATTGAGTACCACTTGTTCACTGAGTCACCTCGTAGTAAGAAGTGCACATGATGATGTATATATATGCTGTATTTGATACTTTAATATTGTATTGCAACCATGTATTGCTTAGTATAGGTGCTCACATTATGTTTATGCGAGAACCCTTTTAATTTGGCTAAAATTTGAAAGAAGGACCAAGATTTAGTGCTATTTTTATGCAATTATTTCTATACCTTGGGTCAGCCCCCTGCATGCTAGGAGTCGGTCTTAGAAGGCCATTTTGACGGGTAAGTCTTGCTGAGTATTAGTTGCTCAGGTTTGTTGTTTAAATCTTTGTTGCAGGTAATCTTTGGTCGGAGGAGAATGAAGCATGTTTACGGGCTGAATATGCTTTGAAGCATGTTTACGGGCTGAATATGCTTCATATTAGGGTAATGACGTCGAGTTGTATATCGATCGCTCCGCTACGCTTTTCAAACTCTTTTATGTAATCAAATCTGAATTTAAGTTGTAATAACTAAATTTCACTTGTACTCTATTTTATTTATGCTCATATGTGTGTACTTTTGGACTCTTGCGTCGTCAAGTGTCACCCGATCTCGATCCTGTTAAGCTAACCCCTCATTATCTGAGGTGGGGTGCTACACTCACAACGCACGCACACTCGCCCCTATGAACGTACATACGCAAACCCTACCCCTATGAGCATCTTCGAAGACTGAGCCGGCAAATCCTCGAGATTGACGAAGTCACCACTGGCGCCTCGCTGTCGACGGCCACGTCGCCTAGCACTGAAAGCACAACGCCGTTAAATCCTAGAAAATTGGCTCTCACTGGAAGTCGAACCCAGGACTTGAGGTGCTACTGAGGCTCTTGTAACCACTAGGCTACAGGCCCTATCGCTGTTTGAGATGTTTTAGGACTGACTTTTGGCAACATAACTATAACTGCCTCGCAACAACGCATTTTGCATTTTGAATATCCTGCGCCATATGGGAAAATAAGAAATCTCAATAGAAAATACAACGCCAAGCTAGTGGGTTATAAAGGTGTAGGGGGTGTGTGTGTGTGTGTGTGTCTCTGTGTGTGTGTGTGTGTCTGTGTGTCATTCATTTCGCTGCTGAGAAGATAGTTACTACTTACCTCTAAGATAGCATTGAGCTAAGATAATTTTTAACATTACACAGAATTGGTTCTCATGGAATATCATAAATTTTGAACAAACTTGCACATATTCTCCTCGCAAAGTGACTGAGCGTAGCCTCCCATAAGGGCAGAGTAGTTGATCTAAAAAAAGGGGGTACACTACGGCAAACCCGTGGTTTGTCGAGTGCTAGGGGCACTCGGCAGACCCTGAGCCCATGGCGTAAAATGGCCGGCAAAAGGTTCTTTGCCAAGTGCTATCTATCGGGCACTCGGCAAACACTTTGTTGTGTGTCACCTTACACTTGGCAAACAGAAACACTCGGCAGAGTGTGAACCAAAAAAACACCCGAAAAAAATAGCAAAAATATTGATGGTCACCCATTTCCTAAATGGGCTAGCAACATGATTAACTCACAAATGCCACATTGCCTCTCGAACAATTTTGATGGTCACCCAAACTATCATCTAGCAATTGGTCAAATGCGACCATGAAGAAGGGATTTAAACATTAACTTGTTGTGATCTTGGGTGAAAAGGTATGAAGCAAATGAGAAATTATGGCTACAAGTAGTAGACTGGAATTATAGAACTAGAGAACCAGATCTATTTTGTGTCATACTCTTGAATCCTCACATCTCTGGAAAGGTGTGATTTTGGCAGCTAAAGTAACTAAGTTGGGCTATAAGTGGACAGTGGGTGATGGTAGGATATGTGGATGGGTACTTTGAGTCTTGCAATTCAGTACTGGGAGTTTTATATATGTTATAGTGAATGAGGGCTCTGCAATATTTGCAAATTTGTGGGATGGGAGTAATCTGAAATGCACCTTTAGACGATAGATTGATGATATGTGTACAGATGATAGATTGATGAGGTTGGTCCCTCTATTGGGACTGGGGCTTCATCCTTATTATTCTAAAAAATATATCATTAAAAGCAAAATAATAACAGAGGAATTTGTTACGGCTTTCTGGATTAATCCAACAAAAATAGAAAAACTCAAAGCATGCTGGCTAAAAAAAGTATGGATTGAAAATCTAGATTTGTAAGGAATAAAAGATAACATATTATATTAAGATGTAAAAGAAATCAACATACCATGTTTGTCAACAGCTAGTGTTAAATATTTTACTGGATTTCTTCAGGCGCAATTGACGAAATGATCCTAGCACAAAGCACCAGAACGGATCATCGCCAAGGAGAGAGAGGAGCTGGAAGGTGGAGAGGGCTTGTGGAGCTGGGCGCCAAGGGAGGAAGAATGATACGATGGGCGGAAATCTGAGGGCCGGTGGTAGAGATATGTGGCGAGTGGCTGAGGTGGGAGATAAGGAAACTTGGGAAAGAGACGAAGATAGACCAGGGTTTGCAATGCTCGTGCTCAGGCTCTTGGGCTAAATATTTGCAGTTGGGCTTTATTTTTACATCTGTGCGGGACGCAGGGCCTTCATGGGGCAAATGGCAGCCCAACCCCAACCATGACAATGTGTCAGAGCCGCGCTCCGCTAGCCCGGCCCCCTTGGGCAAAAAACAACTTGCCCCTTCCCTATAGAGTCCAATACCCAGGGACCCATTACCATAGGGTAAACTATCGGATCGGGTTCTTCATCATGCAACTATTGTTCCATGGGAGCTAAGTTGCACTAAAGTGGCCAGTAGCACCAGAAGTATTTTCTCTGAAAAGAATATTGGTTGTTGTGTCTCTTTTGGCAATGTGTCCCATGTGGAACTTTTTTTTGTTTGACGTGAAACAGAAGGGTAATTCCCCTCCTGTACTGTTATTAATAATTAGGGGTTAGTCTTATGTACAAAGTGAAAAGAAAAATAAAATTACACTAGCAAAATGCCCGTGCGTTGCCACGGGCTGGCTGAGAAAAAAATCCACAATTAAATTATTAGTACTATGTGATGTTTTTTGGCGAAGATATATTTTTTCTGCACAAAGAATAAACAATGAGTAACCACAAGTGACCATCAAAATTATAATCACTTAATATTGGCAAGATCAAATAAATGAATGGAGTGTTGATAGTACTCAGATTGAGTAATAATAGAATCACCAATCAGGAGAACATTAACAAAGTTAGGCACTGGAATGCTCAAACACAAGCTCATCTGAACCCAACGATACAACATGGCTGGCAAATTAACTGAAAGTTCGGCAAAAGAGTTGTGGATAATGCTTCTGGCTTCGCGTATCAAGACACCACAGTCAAAAGGATCAAAATTATAAGATTTCAGTGTTGTAGAGAAATTTGCCAACTCGGTTTCAAACATCACATGTTCTATGCCCCAGTTCTTCCATGCATTGTAATTTCACTAATTCCTAATCGTAATGTCCAACTTTTTTTTCTAAAATAAATGTAGACAACTGGTGCTGTAACATAGCTAATGATAATTGTGTATCAATGATGTGAACTTCACAGATAAGATCAAAAGTACATGTATGACAGGTTGAATTGTTAATCAGACTGAACCTCATGTCTTCTCGAAAGTCACATCTTTAATTCACCTGATTCTCGACGTCGGTGAAATCCCAGTTCAATGCATCTCTTTTACAAAGTCACATCTGTGAAACAAAGCAGATATGGACTTGATCTTTTTAATAATAAAAAAAAAGAAAAGGGAAGCGACAAGAAGTGAGATGAGTTGCATCATTTATTGGCTAGCAGTTTATATATAATTTTCAGAAATTTCAGCCAAATTGATATATACTTGCTGCTCTAGTTATTTTGCTACTGGAACATATACAGTCCAGTAATCTAGAGTTCTTTAGCTGAAGCAACATGATTATTTTCTATTTCATATGGAGACATATAAATACCAACTATGAAGTGTGTGTGAAACATAGTTCCAGTTCTGATCATGCATTCAGACGGATGGAGTCAATTCAGAAAGGAAAAAAAACATATGGAGTGGATTGTGATAATTTTGATTGATAATTGGGGAAAAAAAGTACCAAATTTGATGAGGGAAGAGGGGTCGAGCTCACCTCTTGCACGGGCCTCATGTTGAGGGCAACTGGGAGATTACTCTTGGCTAGATTTGATGGCGGCGTTGATGCTGGCAGCTATCGCCTTCGGCTTTTGGTTGGGGCGGCAACTGTTCAACTCGAGTCTGGCAAGGGAGTAGCTGGCGTCGTTGTCGAAGTTAGCTCGCGGACGGCGGCAGAGGCAGGCTCACCGGGGCAGCCATGTCCCACGCGCCGATCTCCTCGGCCGCTGGCCGCGGCGGAAGCATTCTCGACGACAAATAGAAACAGACAAAAGCTTTGTCTGCTATAGAAGCAAAATGATCACTATCTCCAAAACATGACAGCCAGATTGCAAAAATTCCAGTTATTGATCAGAAGCAGCATTGTTTGGTTTGCATGTCCTGTCATCAGCAAGTTGACAAAACATTATTTGGTAAGCAATTACTTGGTAACAAAACATTGAAATAAGGAAGTACAATTACACGTGTAAAAATTTAGTTATCAGTATTAGAAAGGGCAGGTCATGTGAAATTGACATATGTTTCTTGCACTTGCAAGAATTATAGCCCCAGTCTCAGTCCCAGTAGAAATTTTCTTAGTATACTAAAAGGAAAAGCTAAATGAGTGAATGTGATGACCTCTCAATGTTAAAAAGGACTGAGTTAAAAGATTTTGGTGAGCCGTTCAAAATCAGAACTAATCAATAATGTAGACAGTGTTGAGGTAAATACATCTAAGTGGAAACCTGTTCCAAAGGAAATCCCTCAACCAGTACCTAGAATTATATACTAAAATATGAGTGCCCGCTGAAGCCATTATACAAATAGGGGCCTTGAATTTGCAGTTGGAGAAGAGAATTATATAATAAGTATGCAATAAATTTATCGCAGGTCCGAATAGTGTCACTTATGCAGAAATAGAAAATAGTTTCCATATAGCTAAAGTAGACCATTAGGAAATGAGGATTTTTCTCAGGCTACAAGAACTTTACCTATATGTTATATGCAGAATTCACAAAATCGACTGCAAGAATATAGGAAATCAAAGTGATAAGCAAAATGGCCTGGGAGGAAATAATTTAATGACATCTAATGAAGCAATATACATTGTGCTGCTTATGTCATTTCCTTTTGGAGCAGGTAATACATTGCGCTCATCAAAATCCCTTGAAAGCAAGCAGTTTCTCCTATCCTATTTTCTATTCCCCCTTCGATTACCTGACAATCTCATTCCTTCCACCGGTTTATGCAGTTGTAGAAGCAACCAAAGCATAATGACGGTACATACCTCATCTGACGGTTGAGAAGGTACCTTCCCGGGAAGGCACCTTTGGAATTTTCTTTCTCTACTAACAGATATAGCTAATTAGACCATCCATTAGCACATTTGCAGACAACTCCTACTAATTTTTTCAAAGCTAGTGACATTGTTCAACAAAGAGCAACGCAATGAGTCTGTATAATTCCTAGCTTCACGACATCCAACAACTACTAATTTGCTAGTTGCAAGTTCTTACAGAAGAATAACAATTCAGATGATACCTTAAAAAAAACTTTCTTGCTCCGTAGGAACATGTATGAGATTGTTATGCTACGGTGTAAATAGCATGTGAAGGACATAATGGTAGCTATATGGTTGAAGGTAGCAAATGGCAATCCACACAATATCGAGATGACAGCAGAAAGGACTTCTTACCATAAGGCCGCCGAAAACTCCTTCAATTGAAAACCTGCTCCAACTATGAAAGTATGTCTGGAATGAAAACTTTGACTTGGCTAGTAGCCCAATAGATGCAACCATCATTATAACAAAGTAGAAGACACATCCCATCAGGCCTGTGAATCTCCATATTCTAGCAACAACTCCACCAATAATCGACAAGAATGTTCGGCTGTAAAGTAAAAAAGCTCATGTTTAGGCCAAACTATCTAGGCTTCAAAAGAATACGATTAAAGGATCTTGAATTTGGAACAAGAAGTCCCTGAGCATAGTATCACACAGAAAAAAACAATCTTAATGAATCAGTGCGTGACTGCCTGAAGCCTGTTGCAGCACAAAACACTGGTTCCACCAATTCAATAAATCCTACTTCTAACTGAAGTGCAAAAAGTATTTGCATAGCAATGCAATAGATAATCATACAGCAGTAGGTTGCTGTAAAGCATTTATTAGCATATGGAAGGGACCTCGATGAAGGGCGGCTCTGGTGCAACGGTAGAGCCAACCGCCTGGAACCGGAAGGTCCAGGGTTCGAGCCCCAGCCTCTGCACATTGCACAATGTGTGGGTAAGGCTGCGCGTGCTAAAACACCCTTCCCCAGACCCCGCCCAGCGCGGGAGCCTACGGCACTGGGACGCCCTTTTTTTTTTTATGGAAGGGACCTCGATAAAAATAGCTTTAGAAATCACTGCTTGTGGATGATATACTTCAGGTTCATTATTCATCAAGCATCGCGTAAATTCAATGTGATCTAAGGGTAATGCTGAACCTAAAGAAAGTCTTCTCTCTGCTGCAAATCTAAGACTGCAGATGTTTTTTCTTGCAAAAGCTCCCAATTTTGCGGCAAAACGCCTATTATATATTCGAGCTACCTTCAATAAAAATTAAGCCAGCATGTTGCCCTCCTGGAGAATCTCACGCCCGACATTATCATGTCACCAGTTCCTCCTCTTGTTACAATACAGATATCATCATCACTAAGAAATAAAGCAGTCGTCAATTGAGGACACACCATGGAGGCTAAAATTTTGCAAATGCCCAATCAAACTGAATAAATTATGCCATCCAATTTCAAAGGCAGATCGACATCATGGACCATGATTTCTAGGGGGCAATAGACTGACAGCTCTAATGCAGAATCAAAATCAATTAGTTTTTGATTTTTTTTAAACACGTAGTAGAGAAACATGATCCTACAAACAATACCGTACCTAGAGATGCAGAAGAGCTGTCAACATATTGTCCGAATCTTTACTCCTTATTATTTGGCTAATGAGTCCACTCCCGTGCGACGTGCGTCGCGCGTCTCCAATCAAAAATTCGGCGCCGACAGGTGGGCCTGCTCTCGCGCTACGCGATTTTACTCCACCGACGGCGCCGTCCGCGTCCGCCCGTCCTTCTTCCCCAATCCTCCTCGCACGCCGCCTCCGCTTAGCCAGGATCCGCGCGCCGCCGTCGAGGCAAAGCGCCCTGCCGCGCCCAGGACGAGCGCGCCGAGATAGCGCCTCGCTGAGCCTGCGTCCGCCGCCAAATCCCGCTCCCGAACCCTCTACCCTGCTCCTCCATTCACGCCACCGCCGCCCTCCGCAGCCCACCCGACCGTCGACCCTGCTCGCGCCTCCTGGACGAGCGCAGGGGAGAACCTCGCCTCCTCCCAGGACGAGCGCGACGAGGACGCCGGGACTGCGTCGATCGGTGCCTCGCCCATCCCGCCGTGCTACCCAGAACCCCGTCGACTTCCACGACCAGAGGGAGGCCTTCATGAGGTAAAGCTATAAGCACTCTCTTCTATTTGTTTTGTAGTGATTAGTGCTGGTGGGGTACTCTGCTCAGTAAAGTTCCTTTTTTTTTTTTGCAAAATACATTTGCCTGTAAGTAGGATGTGTAGATTTTGGGCCCTTTGACCTCGCACCATATGTAGGATTCGAGATTTAGTATAAAATCTATTGGCAGTAGAAGTAACAACACTCATAAGGGTGTAAGATCAATTTTGGGCACGGAAATAGCAGATTTTTAAGGAATATATGATTGCTCAGTTTATCTTTTGAGTTGTTTTGTTTTGCAATTCATGTCTGTGCAATTCGGGATTTAGTACGCCACCTACAGACACTTGAATTTCTGATGATAATGTGATATAGAAGTTGCAATTCCTGGAAAGCACGTCAGAGACGTGGACAAGAACTATAATTTATAAGAGAAAATAAGGAGGGTTCTGACATATAGTGTGCAATTAATGCAACTATGGAGTGGGTATTTTAGTGAGAAACAGAAAATAAAAGGATAGGTGATTTCATCAAATAAAAAATACTATATAAGTTTCTGGTTGTTGCAGTGAATTCAAAGATTGTTTGCTTACTCTTCTCAACACAGTTTTTCCCTCTGTGCCTCTATGGCCTGTATGGGATGTGATATGTTTTTGCTTAACGTCGTCAGATAGTTCTTTTATATTTACAGGAAAACTATGTAAAAGATTTTATTTTTCAGGAATATGCTGCCTGATGAATGAGGTGATAGATTTCTTTTTACTAGCAAACCAAAAGGCTTTCATGCTGAATTGAGCATATCTAAATCTGCTCGTTACTATGGCTCAGATACGAAGGTATGGTTGCACCAACTTTCTTGGAGCATATTTTGTTCTAATCAGTGTTGTGTTTTGTTTCAGCAATTGTGTAAAAGGTTTGATAGATGCCTAACAAGAGTTTTTCTTTCCGATATGTTGGCTTTGCAATCTTGATATGTTGAAGTGCTAATAAACATGTCCTGTTATCAGGCTTAGTAAGTAAGGTTCATAGTGCTAAGCATGTGTTGTTTCTTAAGTGTGTAATATCAACTGTTGACGTAAAATAGATATTAGCATGTGTAACTTTCAATTCTTTTTTTGTCCCTGCCATTAGAATCTGAGACCAAAACCTACATAATTAATAGGGCTGTCAACGAGCCGAGCTCGAGCGAGGGCACCTCAAGCTCGAGCTCGTTAACATCTCGAGCCGAGCTCGAGCGAGCCTGAGATGCCGATCGGGCCTGCAGTTGTGCTCGAGCTCGGCTAAACTCGAGTTCGGCTCGAAAAGCTCGTTTAAAGCTCGGCGTCGTGGGGAAAACGAAGAAATCGCTGTGCTGTTGTTGCAAATAGCAACACTACTGATTCAAAAGAGGAAACATCAGAATCGAGCTCTCAGCAGATGAGGGGAGAAACATGAGCGAAGAAGCATGCAACACATACGGATCTTGGGACGGCCTGCTGAGTCTTGTAGAAAGATGAGGCCCCGTTGAATGGCATGGGAGGAGAGAGTCGGAGAATCACGGGTGGCTTCAGATTGACAAGGGAAGAAGCTAGAGGAAGGGATTGGGCATCCCATCAGGATGAGAAGCTAGAGAAAGGGTCTTGAGCTGTCCAGCAAAGCGGCTTCAGTAAGCCTCTGCCTCCGTTCCCAATCTGCCATGGCCGGTCTGGCCTGCATCTTCCCAGGCGTGAAGGAAGCAGGGGAAGGAAGAAGCAATGGGATTTGGTTCTCACGTGAGTAGATTGAAAGGAAATATGTGGCCACGAGTTCATAGAATAAAGAAATGTGTGGCCCCAGGCAGACTCGGGTAATGGACACTACTGCAATTAAGATGCTCCTAGGAGGCAAAGCATGCCCGATGAAGGCTGCCGAGCCTTAACGAACAGTTCGAGCTCGGTTCGCTGGGGGCTCGCGAGCTTGGCTTTGAGCTCGAGCTCGGCTTGTTTGGAACTCGAGCCGAGCTCGAGTCGAGCATTAAGCGAGTCGAATTCAAGCGATTTGCGAGCTTCGAACTTTTTTGACGGCCCTAATAATTAACAATGAAGAGGTTGTTTCTTCATGGATAAAATAATTGTTGGACTAATGGACTGTAAGTAACCAGAATAGTGTTTAGCTAAGACTAGGTTTGTATGGGTCATGTTTGTTTGTTCAATTGTCATCACCCTGGGCACTGTCCGAACTTTTCGATGTAGCATCTTCGTCTTTGGGTAGTCTGGTGATTGAAACAATTGGGCCCAGTTCAGTAGCAACCTGACTAAAGTCAGAACTATATACATCTATAAATTTTCTTTTTGTATTGTTTTTCTTGAGTGTTTTTCTGGCTTGTTCGCCTTTAAGGTGGGAGAAACCGAATAGTACATGCAAAATGCATGTGTAATTATCTTCTATGGCTACATTGGCACAGCACTGACATTTTAAGTAATGGTTTACTAATGTGTTGTTTGCAATTTGCAGGCTGGAACCTGGGAGGAAAAGAACCTGAGCTCATGGGCTAATGGTAGGATAAAGGTACTGTTATTTATTGGTCTATAGTGGACAACAATGATGTTTCCACTCGAGAAGATTATTCTGATATTCGCTTATCTGTACTATAGGATTTGCTGGGTTCCTTATATTCATTGGAATTCCCCATAGGGAAAGCATCAATTCATGAAGTGTCCAAATGCTCAGGCGATAAAAGTATTATCTTTATAGAACCATTCAATTCCATGAATTAATTACTACTTTCTGCTGCAAGGAAATTTTCCTCAAGTTAATTATTTCGGTGTTTGTTAGTTGTCACTCTATGATTTATCACTTAAGCTTGTCAGCAATTTTTACCCCCATGTTTCTCCATCAGAACGCAACTATTTTACAATATGCTGATTCCTGTCGATTTCTTTTAGCATTCCAACCCTCTCTGATCTCTGAATTGCAAGTATACAGTCCGTTTACTATTAGGGGTCACTAAAGTTAAACTTGGAGATCGATGATAATGCGTTAACTATCTTCTTTCAAAATTTTAGTTACTTGAACAATCTTGTACTTCCTATTGGATCCTGTGCTAGATTTGGCAAAATAAATGTGACAGCACAATATGATTACATAGAACTTTGCCTTATACTTGCTATTAGTAATTCTGATGCTCGAGTTGGTGAGCTTTGGGTGCTCTGTTTCCTCTGATACATCGACGTACGTCGGTGAGAACAACGGTAGCCAACTCGAGCAAAGGCTCCAGAGGCCAGGCTGACGAAGACGGACGAGAGGACCAGCTAGCGCTAGGGAGGGGATGATGGTCCGCAGAGAAAGAAGGCAGAACAGCAGCGTACCTTGTGGCTCCTCTTCTTCCCAAGTGCTTCTTATCCATCAAGAGTCAGTAGTGCAGGAAACAATATTAGCTAGCGCTGCTTTCTCAGCTTTAGTCATTTATGAAAGACCATCTGTGTTATGTAAAAACTCAAGGTGTGTGGTTTCATAACGTGGCCCATCACACATGTTATGTTCTTACATGGCTGAGACTGTATGCGCTAATGCTACTCATCCTTTATTTTTTTTGCACAAAAATATATCTCCATAATAAACATCACGTATTAGTAGATAATTTAATTGTGGATTTTTTTATTTGCGACCAGCCCGTGGCAACGCACGGGCACTTTTGCTTAAACAATCAAAATCTAAAGAATTACCCCTTTGTTGCTATCCTGGCCTAATGACTATCAGAAAAGGGAATTCTCTATATTAGAAACGCAATCGCAACAACTGGACTTAAATCCAGACCACAATAAAGAAAGGACGTGAAGGCGCTCACCTAAATCACCCAGATCCGACGGGCACCGTATTAGGCGAGCTTGCGTGTGGCTGCCGGGACGAGGCCGATGCTGGCGCCGCCATTGGCCTTGGCCTCCAGCGCCTCGCGGGTCCTCTGCATCTGGACTCTGGAGCATCGTTCGGCCACGGTGCAGCTCGGCCATGTGCGCCCTTCCTCGCGCTCACCGTCACAGAGGAGGAGGACGACGCAGAGGAGGGGCCCTGCGGCAACCCGTTTGAGCGAAGCCAGTCGACGAACCCATCAGGGCGCATCAGCGGCGGCGGCGGAGGGCACAGCCATGAGGGTCAGTGGCGGCGGCGGAGGGCACAGCCACGAGGGTCGACGGCACGCGGGAGTCGGGAGAGGAGGAGAGGCGGGCCACCTCAACGGCGAGCGCCGAGTCCCGCCTCGGCTGGTGCTTTTGCTCGGAGGAGGAGGGCGCGGAACCGGATTCGCGCTCGAGCATCGCCGTCGAGGAGGGCGTGGTGGGGGACGGGCACGGAGCGAGGAGGAGCGGCGGCGGCGGCGTCGAGCGAGGGAGCCGAGAGCTGCGGGTCTTTTTTTTCCCATCGGGGTGGGGGGTCGTCGCGTACGTGAGGTGGGTCCCACCTGTCGGCGCCGAATTTTGATTGGAGACGCGCGACGCACGCGCACGGGAGTGAACTCGGAAGGCAAATAATAAGGAGTAAAGAAAGAAGCCAGCCAGAGCTCCATGTCCTGCTTAAGACTTCGCTTCGCTCTATGCATTGTTAGCAAGAAAACTGATCTAAACTCTGTCTTCCATCTAGCGAAGCTAAGTACACCTCCATAAAAAATTATGCTGTTCCGATGTCTGCATATGGTCCAAGCTGCAACTCTTATGACTTCATATTGCATTCACCCATAAAGTGACTTTTGTATGCCTGAATCATTTCAACCACAGGCAAGGAAAGATCCCAACTGATATGCAATGCAGTCCATCAATACTATTTAAAGTGTTTCGCAACTCAAGGCCTCCGTCATAATGCAAACTTGGTCCAGTCGTTGGTGCTGTTGACATCGTCGCTTGTCCTGGTCGGTGCGAAGCTTGGTCTTTGGCACTTTTTAAGATACGTAAATGATTATTTCTCCTCATATGTTCTATTTGCTTGAATGATTGACCAGGGATGTCGTTATTAAATCATTATACTGATAACTAGTCTGTTACGAATGTGAGCTTTTCATAGGCCCTGAGAGACTGATACTTTCATATGTTCTTGCAGAATTTGTTGGTATGTCCCTTTTGCACGGCCTTTCACTCAAGTTTTTGGGTTTACTTTGCAATATCCTTTAGCTATATGTTAGAAAATGGTATGGTTGTTGTGGAGAGGGTAAATGAATTCGGTACTCTCTGCCTTCCATTGGGCATGGAAAGTATAAGACGATCTTCCTCCTCCAAATTGGCTTGTACACGGAAATATAGATATTAAGGATACGAAGGTTCTAATTTACAAATTGATGATTGGCAGGAGACAGGTGCATCTTGCATGAGTGGCTATGGGCCTCCTCTAGTGAATTGAAACATAGGGTCTTCTATTGGCTCTTCCTAGAAGATAGAGTTAAAAGGGACTTACTCAAATGGAAGAACATGGAAATTGAATCATATGACTGTTATCTTTGCTTCTGAACTGCAGTTTCGCTAGAATATGTTGGGAAACAATTGTCATTCACATTCAACAGGGAGCAAGACGTTTAAGAATAATTGTTAAGCTAAAAATGGAGTTGAAGGTGGATTTACTTATGGATATTAGTATCATTATGACATGGTCTATCTGGAAAACTCGAAATGCTTATATTTTCAATCAAATTCCTCCCACAGTTCAAGAATGCAAGAATAAGTTCATGATGGAATTCTCATTGCTGTTGCTTAGGGCGAAAATAAATTAGTTCCCCGAAATTGAAGAATGGCTAGATTCAATCTTCTAATTTTATGTATTATGTTTTATTTCTTGGACACTTATGTTGTAAACTTCTTTTTCAGTATTAATGTATATTAATCAGTAGGGGCTTTTCCCCTCTTTTTGCGTCAAAAAAAGGTTCTTATCTACTTTTATTTTACCTTTTTTTCTAGTATTCCTTTTATAAATCTACAAGTTCTTATTGTTGTGTTGTGGCTTTGTGGTTAGAAGCTCACACGAGAGGAGGAAATAAGTTTAAAGCTCGGTCCCCTTAGTACCACATCGACTGACACATGAATGTGCACATACGGCATAGTATTACGTATTTGTGAGCAGTTTCACCTGTAAGAATGAAGGATCATCATTGACCTGTAGTGAAGAGCAGGGCTGTCTTGGACACTCGGCAATCGGATGGAAGTGTTTACTGAGAGATGCAATGTTGCCTTACCATCCAATTCATTACACAATATGAACACTCATGACCCACACTACAAATTAGTCACTCTCCTCTTCACTCAGCATCATCTGAAGTAAAGCATATATAGTGATCAATTTGTTGTAACCTTGGTTTGAAACCAACAAGTTAAACACATATCACAATAACATCATCATAGTTATCAATCGAGATTTGTACCACAAACATACACTGTAGCGGCGGGCCTTTTGCACAGTGCCCCTGCCGAGATTTTTGTTGCCACCACTATAGCGTGTTTATGGTAGTGAAGGATTTCGTGTTAGGAGGCCAGAAAACATATAACTTTTTATTTGTGCTCACCTTCTCTAATTATGCATCTTTGACTCAAATTTGAGACATTAAATTAAGATGTTGGAGCCTTAAAACACTCAGGTGAGATTTTTAGCTATTCTCTTTTATAATTTTGGTGTTGAACACAATCATATTTAATGTCACCCTTTGAGCTTGTCTAAGAGAATAAAGCTCTTTCACAGTTTAGATTTATGTTTATATAGGATAAAACTCTTTCACAATCTCGCGACCATTATCACCGTCCGTACACCAGAAAAGAGAAAGTTATTATAATCCCAGGGTCCCTAGGCCACTTGGTAATAGTGTAACTAAATAACTAATGCTAATGTTTTCCACAAGTAGAGATACCAGAGAAGGTTACTTATGATGTTCCTATAAAGTACGTGAACAAGAAGTGTAGCTTTAGAAGCATTTAAGGCAGCGCCCCAATACATTTGAACTTGGAGCTCCCCAAGAGGCAACGCAAATCACATGAGAAATAACTTATTGCGCGTCAAATTTATTGAAAATAATATATAACTTAAAAAGGATGACAATTGGTGTTGATTGAAATTTGGCATGGGTGAAATAAACCCAGGATTGATTTATGGTGCAGATAATGATATGATTGAATATTTTGTCTAAGTTTGTATGTTGAAAGATATAAATATGATTATATGATCCATGCAGTAATAACGCATGTAACATGAAATGGAAAAGCTTGGAACATCCATACGAGCAGTTGTAACTCCTTAGTTTTGGCATTGACAACTCGCACTTAAGTTTGACATGAAGACTTTTTGGTGTAAACTGTATTAGAACAATTTAACTAACACTAACACACACACACACACACACACACACACACACACACACACACACACACACACACACACACACTTTTTGGCTGTGTAGAACGAAGCAAATCAAGATACTGCTCCAGAATCTTGAGGGATCTGTTTCCAGTGAAGATCCTCCCTCCATCTCACCTTGAGTGATGTTTCTTGAATAAAACTCATACAAGCATCCGCTATTTGTGAGATTGTGTCCTTGTCATAACTTTTGTGAGCCCGGTGCAGTCGCTGGACCTCATGGGATCTACTGAAGAGAGATGGTACACCGCAGCTGAGCAAGTGATGGCGTAACCTAGGCATGGTAACCTTCATATTGGTACAGAAAAACACGCCCTTTGCAATTACAAAACCCTTTTCCTCCACTGTGAATATAGTAAAATAAGCGAAAAATGTGCAAATACTTTGTTGGTGACTTTATGGTTATTGGACGAATAGCCTTTAGGTACTTCAGTGGGTCCAGGTCACAACCATAAATGTTATGGCATCGACAGATTAGAGATTTATGCTTGCGCGGAATGCATCAACTCTCAATTAGTAAAACAAATGTCCTGATGGCCATGTCATTGAACATATCCAATGTTGCCTTTTTCTTTAAATATTCTGAATTGACCTGTACACGTTCATATGACTCAGGCCAAACTTGTGGCAAACAAGTTCTTCCAAGATATGACCCATTGGGTTTCCACATGATTCATCAGACTGCAATAGTGAAAAAAGAAAAAATTGTTTCACACAAATGAAAGAGCTTGGAACATCCATACCGGCAGTTGACTCTTTAGTTAGCTTTGACAACTCGCACTTAAGTTTGACATGAAGATTTTTCGGTGTTCTCAGGTTTGCTGCCCCTTCACAATGAATTGTATTAGAACAATAACTAACGCGCACACACACACACACACACACACACACACACACACACCACCCCAGAAAATCTTAATAATCAAACTATTTTACCTATTTTTGGCTGTGTGTAGAGCGAAGCAAAACAAGAGACTACTTAAAGAATCTTAAGAGATCTTTTTCCAGTGAAGATACTCCCTCGTCTCATCAAGAGCCTCAAAACTATCATCAGGTTCCATTTGTGACTCCGGTACAGATGAGTATGCGAGCAATATGGAAGCATAGAGTTCGAGCTGCACTTTTGAAAGTAGGCAGGAAACCAATGCTCTAAAAACTTTGAGGAACCTGCTTTTCACTCATATGCTACATGACGCCAGCACCTTGCTCGCATCATTACTAGGGAATCAGCATTGTCTTCATCATTTTCCTTTTCAGACTTCAGGAAAGGTAGCAGGTTCCTATACTCGAGAAAATTACCCTACAAAATACCAAGAGTTGATATGGACTTATTTGCACATTGGTACAGATGAAATTTACAAGATAGAGCTTTATCAAAAAGCACCTTAAGTGAGAAATAAAACTTACCATCCTAAAACGAGTAGAAGGTATTGAGATGTTTTAGGACTGAGTTTTGGCAACAGTTATCTACAACTGCCTCACAACCAATGCATTTTACATTTTGAATATCCTGCGCCATAGAGGATAATAAGAAATATCAATAGAAAATACAACCATGGTTATTAATGATTTGCTATAGTGTAATGAACAACGCACAGCCAGTGGGTTATATAGGTGTGTGTGCCACTCATTTCACTGCTGAGAAGATAGTTACTAATTACCACTAAGATAGTATCAGGACGAGCTAAGATTGTTTTTAACATTACATGGCATTGGTTGTCACGGAACATCTTGCACATATTTTCCTCGCCATCATACACGAGAACATTGATGAATGGTGCAAAGCGACTAAAGGTAGCCTCCATAAGGGCAGAGTAGTCGTTGTGAAGAGTAGAAAGGGTACACTACGGGAAACTCAACATTTGCCGTGTGTCCTCCTCTTTGCTGAGTATTTTTTCTCGGGCACTCGGCCTAAAAAAAACACTCGGCAAAGAGGTCTTTGCCGAGTGCCCAAAAAAAAAACACTCGGCAAATAGGTCTTTGCCGAGTCGTTTTTTCAACACTCGGCAAAGATTAAAAACTTTGCCGAGTGTCCACCTCCGACATTCGGCAAAGAGGCATCTTTGCCGAGTGTCAACCTCAACACTCGGCAAAGAGGGCCCTTTGCCGAGTGTTTTTCCAATTACACTAGGCAAATAATATTTTAATTAATTTTTTGAAGCACTAAATTAATTCAAATAAAAAAGTTTTGAACTACAAAGTTGTACAACTTCTCAACATCTACACTTCTTATTTTGGTAAATTTTCGTTTGACAAAGTGCAAGTAAATTTGTTCACAAAATCTACTGCTCCGTATAGTTTTCCGAAACAAGAAGAGAGATATTTTGAATTTGTAAATAATGTTACTACCATTATTTGGGATAAAAAAAAGACCAAAATAAAAGTTGTAGATCTTCAGAAGTTACACAACTTTGCTGTTGAACACTTTTAATTTTAATTAATTTTGTCAACGAAAAGTATGTTTGAATTTCTCAAATTTGAATTTTTCAAACGACCTCGGATGGAGAAACAACCAAAATGAAAGTTGTATATCTCGAAAAGTTATGAAACTTTGTAGTTGACAACTTTTTAATTTGAAATCATCTTGTCAACGAAAACTTAGTTTCAAAGAGTTCAAATTTGAAATTCAAATTTTGTAAACGACCTAAGATGGAGAATCGGCCAAAATGAAAGTTGTAAATCTTGAAAAGTTATGAAACTTTGTAGTTGACAACCTTTTGATTTGAATTCATTTAGGGCCCCAAACAATCTGTTGACACTTGGTTTAGTATAATATGTGTGGAATCAAAACGGAATATAGGCACATGTGATGCTGTGGTGTAGTGTTAGAGGGGCTCCACGCGCAAGGGAGAGGTCGCGGGTTCGAATCCCACCGGCCCCGTAGCGCGCGAATATTACGCGAAAAATGCCGCGACTTTGTTTCCGTCTCATCAATTGCTTGAGGAGTCTAACTAACTTTGTTTCAAATGCAGTTTGGATCAATTCAAGCACCAGATGCAGGACATACGTCAGCATAGTGAAACGAAAGGTTTTCGTATTAAGGAAACCACGGGAGTCCATATACAACCTCCCAATGCCTGACTGCATGTGTCAGCAACCCGATACATAATCTAGGATAGCATGTAGATCGCAAAAAATCAGGCATTTTCTTCGCTGTAAATAGCCCCATAATATTAGCAATGACCATAGGAAATACAGACTGTTTTGAGTGTAGGAGGAGATTACAGAGATGCCAATTATGTGGCTGTTGCTATGAATTGTTTGCAAAGAAAATAGAGATTTCTGAGATGGTAATACGCAGTTTACTAATTACTATACATAAAGATGTCTATTTCTTCTGAGATGTTGATTCTTCTTTTTCACCTGCTTAGAACTTTATGTATACAGAATTGATGTAGCAGTTGTGTTTTTTTTTTCTGATTTATCTGAATTAAGGCCTGAATGGGCCATTTCTGTTGCCCGATTTTTGTAGTGATAATTTACGGTTATGGGCTCACTCTGTTAGTACTCCAAATTCCATGTAACTAGCCTATAAACCCGTGCACTTGCACGGGCTAGTGTTCTTTCTAAATAACTGTGTACGGGTGAAATAACTTCATAAGAGAGATTTTATGAAACACCTGATTTGTGCTCGAGAATATTAATTTGAAAAGTAGAAATTATTTTGTGAAATACATCTTTCTGGTTTCCCAAATGAAAACTCAACTATCCTTTTGAATAAACAAAATTCAATAATTATCTTTTAATACAAACATTTCTTGTTTCTCTAATCTATAGGACATGGGTCATACTGCAAAAAGAGGTGTTCATCCTTTACATTTTTTTATCTCATGACCTTTTTTTGCTCCTTATACAAACTTATTTTCTTTATGATTAAATGAAATTCTTCATTTCATTTAATTGCTCTAGTAAACTTCTGATCAGATCCTTGATTTCCCAAGTTACACAAATTTTTTATTTCCCTGATATCCTCTTATGTCATATTCCATATTCATTTATCAACCTTTGTCCTCCATGTCTATTTCTTCATAATCTCTTTTTATCAAGGCTGATTATGCGTACACAACTGTTCTTGTCTCAGGCTAATTATTTATTTCCAACAACTTTTTCTACATAAAGTCCCACCTCCCTATCAATGCAAGTCTCCTAAGTCTTTAACATATGGCTGACATAGCATTTCTGGGGCACCGGGCATGCCGCATTGTGTGTGCTTGTCGCGACGGAGTGCAGTTGCTATATTTACGTACATGTACGTGAATCCGAATGCACGGATGTTTCATCGCCCTTCATGACTACAAACATTCAGGCTACCGTTTATGTCTTTGACGAAAAGTATTAGGAATTATAGGTATTTTTTGGTTATTTATATAATTCTGAATTTTACTATTTTTTGATTCATAATGGCATGATGGATAATTTAGAAATAGAAAGTAGTGGTCTTTTCGGCTATATTTCTATTTTCAAATTTAATTATTTTTTGACTTATAGTGGCATGGTGGTAATTAGAAATAGAAATTAGGGGTATTTTTTGGCTATTTTTTTAAATTTTGAATTTATCTTTTTTACTCATAATGGTATCATGGGTAATTTATAAATAGGAATTAAAGGTATTTTTGGATATTTTTTAATAATTTCGAGTTTATCTTTCTTTACTCATAATGGCATGCTTGGTAATTTATAAATAGGTATTAGGGGTCATTTTGACTAACTTTTGTAATGGCATAGGTGGGTAATTTAGATAACATTAGATCTAAAGGCTATTGTTTATCTTATTTAATTTGTACGGCCGGATGTTTTTCTTTTTTGTGAGAATTTCTAGCATTTTCTTCCGATTAATGTGGAGGCCTCAAAAGGAGCCTCCAATTAGTAAATATAAGATGGGTAATTTATAAATAGGAATTAAAGGTATTTTTGGATATTTTTTAATAATTTCGAGTTTATCTTTCTTTACTCATAATGGCATGCTTGGTAATTTATAAATAGGTATTAGGGGTCATTTGACTAACTTTTGTAATGGCATAGGTGGGTAATTTAGATAACATTAGATCTAAAGGCTATTGTTTATCTTATTTAATTTGTACGGCCGGATATTTTTCTTTTTGTGAGAATTTCTAGCATTTTCTTCCGATTAATGTGGAGGCCTCAAAAGGAGCCTCCAATTAGTAAATATAATATGGCAATATTGGATGGCAGTGGCATTATAAAGAAGACAGACTTGAAAATAGCGTCCTGCATGTAGTATATAATTGAAGTAGTAGTGTTTGATACAGAGATAAAAAAACAAATTCGTGGATGAACATCTTTTGGGCTATTGCTTCAGTGGAGTTGTCATATCGATTCAGTGGAGTTTTCGTCTATGCTTCTGTGTTTTTGAGCCTCCATTGGCGTCGTCGTGGTGGTCAAAGTCATTGCCGTCGCCCTGGCCGAGGAGGTAGTATATGTCCTCCTGGGTGAAGACATGGTTGCTGAAGTCATCGAAGCCGTGGCCGTCACCTCCAATGGCGACGCCGCTATTATCGCCTTGGTGGGCAACGCCGGCGTTCTGGGCACCGCTGCTTGACCCCTCGCAGTTGCTGGACACGGCGGCATTTCCGGCGACGTGGGCGCCGGCGGCGTGGTAGTTGCTCGATCGGACCGGCTGGTCTGAGTAAGGGACGAACTGTTTCGCCACGGTGGCGGCAGCGGCCTTCTGCTGCTGCTGCCGGCGGCGATAATGAGCACTGTCGTTCTGCAAACCGCTGCATGATGCCTCGCCGTAGCTCGGCAGGACGGCATCCACGTGGGCGCCGACGCCGAGGTAGTAGCTGCTCGGACCCGGCTGGTCTGGGTAAGGGACGAGCTGTTTCGCCGCTGCGGCGGCGATGCTTCTTGGCCCTATCGGTGATCCTGACGCGCGAGATCATGGCGTGGCGGAGCGGCGGCGCGGTGATCTGGTACTCGTGCATCACCCACCCGCTCGACCCCTTCACCTCACTGCTGTAGTACGTCAGGTCGTCCTTGACGTACTCGATCTCCATCTCGCGCCGGCGCCGCGCGCGAGGACGAGCTTGCCCCCGTGGCCCTTCTGCCGCGCCACGTGACGCCGGGGACGGCGCGGATCATGCAGCCCCCGTTCTTGGCGCGGTCGGGAACGGGGCCGAAGAAGAAGGAGTGGTCGCTGCCGGCGTGGCCGTTGCGGCGCAGGAGCTCCCACGGCGGGCAGCTGACGGGGTCGTCAACGATGACGGCGTGGTCGTGCGGGTTGTGGATGCCGAGGGCGCGCGGGAGGAGGTACTACGTCACGATGTCGGCGTCGGTGGGGTCGAACTTGTACGCCGGCGGCAGCCTGCTGGCGTCGAAGCCGAACCGCGTCGCCTCCATCGAACTCTGCTCGCTCGCCGGCGCCGGAAAATTAAAGCAGCTCTCTTTCTGCTTCCTTTGCCGGATCGAAACGTCGTGGACTTCGATCGGGGCGGGCAGTTCGTCGTGATATATACAGATCGGGAGAAGAGAGGCCAGGCACTCGCGAGCAGCTCGGATTGCTGCCTCCGATTCGGTTAGGAACTTCGATTCAGAGCAGAGAGGCAACTGAGCTAGCGATTCGGATTACTGCCTCCCAAGTCCCAACTTTGGTAGTCCGATTCACGTCAGGGTACCGGACAAAATATTTGGCAGAGACTACTACTTTGATGGGAATAATAAACATGTTTAGAGCATCTCCAACAGGTTAGGCAAAGTATTAGCTAAATATAGCGATTTGACCTTCTTTATACAAATAGAATTGCTTCTAAAACAATGAGAAACCCAACAGACTCTTCAAATGGTGGAATCTCCATATTCAAAACTAGTCCACGTCATTTTTTTTCCTGTACGTTTCTTTTCCTCACCCCACAGTCCTTTTTTCCACGACCCAGACTTGAAAGACGGCGGCAGAGAAATCTTCAAATCAGACATGACGAGAAGCTAAATTGCAAGAAGGATTGCTCAAATGGGTGCGCCATGATGTGAAGGAGCTTCCTATGGAAGTGATTTGACAGTGGCTCAACGTGTAGGGAGAATTTCACAGCAAAGCCGATGGTGCTCGGCGGCCGGTTACGGAGAAACCGGCCGGTTGTGGGGGCGCGGCGCGACTTGGGAAGGGAGGAGAGTCGCTCGGCGGCGCGGGGCGCGCAGCGGAGCGGCAGAGCGGGCGTGCGGCCGAGCAGACGCGAGGCGGAGCGGGCGCGCGACGGCACGGCAGACCGGAGGACCAGCGGAGCGGCTTCTTCGTGTGCCTGTTCGCCACGGGGACGGCGAGCGGAGGACCAGCGGCGGCGCGGGCGTCGACGGCGCGGGTTGGTGAGCGGAGGGACCAGCTGCGGCGTTGTCCAGGGAAGGGCGGGAGGGCGACGGAGGGAGGGAGCGCAGGGGGCGAGGCTGGGATGGCGAGCCGGATGGACTCAGTATAGTTGCCGAGCAAGGACTGCGGAATAGCTAGCAGGATACATTAGCGAGGAGGATACCGATACTGTTGGATTCAGTTTTTTGTTGAATTTTTCCTTTTTTAGCTAACTTATATACATAGGCTCTTGGAGATGCTCTTAGAAGCTTTCATAAATCCTCAAGAAAAAGTTATACACATCTCAAACTCAAATGCCACTGAATCGCAGAAATCAATACATTCCTCTCAAACTTAAAGCCAGTGGAGCAACCGAGAAACATATATAAGCACACGAAATGGCCAAGAACAATCAGTGACCAAACAGTAAACTGAAGCAGTAGCATGATGATGTTAGTCGTCGGATGTGGAGGTTGTACTCGACGGTGGCGTCGCCGGTGTTGCCGTCGAACCAGTGCGTGCGAGCGCGCCTCACAGTAGCCGCGCGCGAACCGGAAGTCGCCCGTCCCGCCCATCACCGACATCTCCCTCATCTTCCTCTCCGCGCGCCGGGTTCGCACCGACGATGGCGACGCTGCTGCCGTTGAAGGCGCCGTCGACGAAGACGAAGTTCATGGCCATGAGCAGCGACAGGCTGTCCTTGCCGGCGCTGACGTACACGCCCTGCGCGCGGCCGACCAGCCTGGACGCCGTCCGGTTGGGCCCCTCTGTCAGCGGGTCGTCGATGACGTAGACGGTGCGGAAGCCCGTGGCGGAGGCGTTGGATGACGGCGCCTCCGCCACCTGCGCCACCGTCGACACGTTCGGCCCCCCGCTCACCACGTCGTGCCAGTACACCCGGAACCGCGTCTCCTTCTCCGCCGCCAGCACCGCCACTGCTGCGACGACGAGGCGCAAGGAGACTCCTACTGCGCGGGTGCTCGCCATGGCTATGTCGATCGTCGGCTGTGAGAAAGTGCAGCTCTGGCTTGATCCTTGTAGCTAGGCTAGCTCTGGACTCTGCTTAATTCTTGAGATAGATGTGCGTGGCGATTGGGGATCGGATCGGAGGGCTCTATTTAAGGGCTTGTGGTGCAGGCGTGCAGCCATGGTGGTTGGGTGCTTGAGCATGTCAAAATTCGCCCAAGTTTGTTAATGTTTCTAACTTTCTATATGTTACAGATTATAGAAGCTCTGAATCGAGACTGGAAGATTTTTGACCCTGTTTTCGTAGAAGACTTCACGTTCGTCCATACCAGGTGTAGTGCTGACCAGACCAGAAAAAGTGAGACGGCTTCAGCCTTCACATTATATATCTTTGAAATTAAGTTGCTTTCTTCATATGAGTGCTCATGCATGACATGGTCCTAGTAAAATGAGCAAGGATTACAAAACCGGTCAAACCAGTCCTGTTTTTCAGAAAAAACCGGGAAAAAGGTCCGGTCCTGTTAGCAAAACCGGCCGTTTTTCACCAAAATTAACATAATGTTTTAGCACAAACCGGTAAACCGTCCGGTTTTCCCGGTTTACCGGACTAGTTTTTTTGGTAGCGGTTTTCTTTTGGTTTTGAGAACCTTGAAAATGAGTACATACACTAAGTTTTTCCTCCCTTTATAGTAATACAATTTAATTGTCAAAAAGTCTTTGAAATGGACTTGGTCGGCGACTTGACTTTGAACAGCGTGCATGGCGCGGCACAGGGTGCAGTAGATGAAGGACTGAACCTGGCCGGCATGCAGTAGGTGGTGATGAGCTTCTCCAAAATGCGTACTCCTAAGTGTGGAACACTACAATGTGAGGTCTTTCTATCTACTGGTATTTTTGGCTCTAGTATCTTTTTATCTGAAAGAATTACTGAGCGTAAACCGGTGCTTTGCATTGATCAAGTCAAGGGTATTTGTACTTGGTTTACAGGCCACTTAAGGCACAACGTCATGAACTACGTACAAAGGCGCCATGCACACACAAGAAACGCTCAAGTGCTCAGCACTATTAGTTCACATGTTAGTAGTGGCTGACGTGTTCTATTTGCTGACACCATCTGTTCAGATGGAATGGCTATATGTGCGGGTAGAAAAACATTATTTCGTCTCAAAGTATAAAGGTTCTTTCATCTGAGAAGATATATGAGGTCAGGTAACACGAAAGACCATGTTGATTTTGGTGCCTGGTTGACTCAGATAAGAAGGTGAAGGGATGAGTTCATCTGAAATGTTATTTCGTACTATCTTACAAATGAGTAGCGAGAAATTGAATTGAAAGTTCACCGTTTCTTTTACTGTCTCCGGTCAACTCTTCCTTCAACTGTTCTACTTCCCCTTGTCTCACTGCACTCCCGGCCTCCAAAAGCCTTGTTGGGCTACGATCAGCCCAAATCATAGCGCAAACCGTGTGGGTCAGCTTGGCACAGAATGGATCTTGAAATTCTATTAAAATAGTGAAATTTCGTGCAAATTTGACCTTTATGAACAATCTTAAAATATTTCTATGGAACCATCAGTAATAAATTAACATGGTAAACTAAATTTAAAATAAAACTTAGGTTTAAATTTTGGAGCACGTTTTGATATCTTAAAAATTCAATGAAATTTAAATTTTAACCATATTCAAATCTTCATATTTAAAATTTATTTGAGTTATAACTAGAACAAAGAGTCAAAATAAGTTCCCTATCACCTACTCTACCTCTCTAAAAAATTGAAGGGAGAAAAAAAAAAAAGAAAAACCGCTCTGATGTGAAGAAACCAGGGTGGTTTTGGTCCAGGGGAAATGAAACGGTTTAAATAGTTCAGGGTGTAAGATGTCCGGTTTTATAGTTTAAAGAGAAAATTCGGACTTTGGCAAGAATTTAGGTGTGCAAAGACAACTTTTTTCCTTTTCATATCTCCTCCTTGCTCTTCCTTCGACGCTTGTACAGTCGTACTTCTTCGCCTTGCCAGTCTCCACACCATACTCCTCCACACGTCTTGATTTTTTCCGGATCTTCTTTTTAACCGGATGATCCCGCGTTTCATCCCGTAAATAATTTTGGGTATACTATTGTCTATTGCTCACCCGGGTGTTTTGTCCCTCGCGTACTGTACCCAGTTTTTTGTCTGGTCGATTGTTTCTTGAGGTTTTTGTTGCAGCTTGGGCTGGAGGTGTGTTGCAATATGAGCCATGTGTTAATAGGCCTTTTTATCACTTGTATGAAATTTTGGGTCTCACGCCATTGAGTGTTCATTTGTGGTATATTGCTACTTGTTTTCTTAAAAATCGGTCTAGCGGTATTACAGTTCAACCATGGTAATATTACATGAATGTTGGGGGAGGCATAGTGTGTGCACCCCTCCTCCTCATGGGCTCGACAACCTTAGATTCAGCCTATGTATACTTTAGGCCCAATTGTAAGCCCAAGGGCAATCATGTAATACTTGTATCCCACCAAGGGTAGAAGAGGGATCCCCCTCTTCTCCCCTCCCTATAAATATAAAGGCCCAAGAGGCCCCAAGGCAGCTTGCCTCATTCTCACTCACTCCCACTCTCTCTCATTATGCTTATGTACTATCCCTTCCTAGTCCTTCCCAGAGGTCCCTCACTTGTGGTAGACCTTTGGAGGACCCCCTTCTACTATTGTGGCCTTGTAACCACAACAGTTGGCGCCGTCCGTGGGATCGGTACAAAAAGTCGCGTATGATTGAGAGTGAGAAACGAGTGGAAATGGCCAAAAAAAAAAAAAAAAACAATGGAAGTCACCTTCGGAGGTGTCCCGACACTCATCCTTCGGAGTCAACGGCAAGAACCGAAGCTCACCTTCAGCAAGAAAAAAAAAAATCCGAAGGTTACCTTCGGAGATGCCCCGAAACTCACCTTCGTTAGAGGAAGAAGTACTGAAGCCAGGAAGAAGCCACGTCGGCCCGTCTACCGGAAGCACTACCCGGAGGGCGGCCGAAGGACGTCGCCGAAGCCAACGTCGGCACGCGTACCGGAAGCACTACCCGGAGGTGCGGCCGAAAGGACGTCGCCGAAGCCAACGTCGGCACGCGTACCGGAAGCAGTACCCGGAGGTCGAAGCCCTCGGAGGTCCGGCCGAAGGACACGTCGCCGAAGCCAACGTCGATCCACGTACCGCTTGGAGGTCGAAGCCCCCGGAGGCCCGGCCGAAGGAAACGTCGACGTCCACATCGGACTACGTACCAGAGGAAGCTCCCGGAGGTCCAGCCGGAGTCGCCATCATGAAACGACACGGGCCGAAACTGCCCCCGAGGTGATATCCAACCGGAGCTTTTAATTTTTGCAAAAATATTTGCTCCGACAGGAGTCGAGCTAGCGCCGCGCTGTTCTGCTATGACTCTTAACATGTTCGGGCCACCACGCAGCTCTTGCTTTGATACTGCTATGTTTCGAAGCGTTGCTCTATTTAACTGTTGCCTCAGCGTAGCTAGCGTATGCAGCTTGCTAGCACGGCTTAGTAGTGCGTGTGACCGTCTGATAGTACCATGCTAGCTATCCTTGACGGAAAGAATGCTGTTGTCTCCTGTGTACCGTCCGCTAATATACGGTCGCCCCTACTTCATATATGCTCAAGTATGTTCTCACATATTTTACTTGCACGCAAGCAGCAGTCGTTACTAGCCATCGCCTCGGTAAATTGCAGCTCCGGGCGCTAACACCTGCTAAAACGTCAGCGTGCGCTGGCCATCGTCTATTTGTGGCATTGCGTTTGCTGTTTATATATGAATTCTTGCACCATGTGTGCAACGCCACTTGCCTTTGGGCGGAGGACACTGCGAATCCTTTGTTGCGTGGCAATAATCTTACCATGCTAGCCTGCTAGGTTGTTTACCCTAAGCACACAAGCAGTCAGTTGTTAGCACCTGGTCTGAGTGCTCAGAACCGGTTAGTTGCATGAACTTTTGCTATGCCTGTTTTCCACATAATTTACGCACATGTTAATAGTGCGCGCACCTTAATACGTGCTTTCCAGTTTGCACCCGGCCGCATTATTGTACACTGTAGCCTGGTTTTTGTAGACATATTTGTCTTTGGCGCTCAGCCTGTGCATACAGCACCCCCCTGAGCAGCTTCCGTTTTTGCTCTAATACATGCTGTATCGCATAACTACACAATGACTTAAAAATTATAATCTGTCGGCATGAATCCGTCCGTACTGGTATCGTACGTTGTGCTAACCATGCATGCAGTGAGCTACGGAAAGCTCCAAGTCTGCCGACGCCGAAGCACGCTGCCGGTTTCTTCTGCAGCGTCCGCCCTCCTATCACCATGATCGGCGCGGCAGAGCGGGCAGGTGGCCTGCTGGCCCCTATCGACCCACTTGTCGAAGTACGTACGCCTTGTCGAAGGCGCGCCTGCAGTTGCCGAGCTCCCGGCCGCGGTACCGTGCCCGGAGCCTGCCGGGGCAGACGACGCGCACCACGAGGCACATGGCCGCGACGTCGCGACGGAGGTCGTCGCTGTACTGGACGGCGAGGAGCGCCTTCACATCCGCGCCGGACGCGGACGCGCCGCATGCAGCGGCTATGCATGCGCCATGCATGCAGTGAGCCATTGAGAAGAGCACGTCGACGCCGTTGCGTCTCCGTGATCCTGGCAATGAGCATCCACTCTCGACAGCGCCGAAGCTTGCTGCCGGTTTCATCTGCAGCAAGGCGAGCCTTGCAGCCGAAGCATCACGAGGATCCCTGTCACCCGAAGCCCACCACGAAGCAGCTGCGTCCAAACTGGACACCCGAGGCAGCGCCGGAGGAAAGCGCCCCGATGCCGCCGCCGGCAGATCGCCGCCGTCAACCGTGCATCGGCAAGCTGACACTGGAACCCGACGCCGCAGGAACTCCACTCACTACAAGAATCAAAATCTTTCCCGACAGTTTCTATTTTGAAGTGGCCAACAGTCTTAGTACATTTGATTAGCTATTTTCAAAACTGTAGGTAATGACTTTGTTGGGAATGATATTGTGGGTAATTTGTCAAAACTGTTGGGAAAGATGTGAATTTGTATTAGAAAACTGTTGGCCACTGGTGTCAAATACAAAAGAGATTGAAAACTGTTGGCCATCTAAAAAGACCTGTCGGTAAAGATTTCATTTCTTGTAGTGACTTCGACAACATTGTCACCAAGCGTTGACACACGTTGCCGAAGGTCGCCCCCGACGGCGGGGCAATCTCGAAGGGCATGCGCATACCAGGGAACCTTCCGAAATTCCTGCTATGGCTCGGAGGAGCTCCGACGTCGGAGACACGGCGCGGACACAGTTGAAGGACGGCGCACATGACCAAGACGTCACCGAATGTCGCGCCCAGCGCAGAACCCGACGCTCCAATGGCCCGAGACTTACGGCCACCAGGACGTCGGCAACGCCCTAGAGGCACAGCCGAAGGCGACGTTCGGAAGGACGGAAGGCATCTTCGGCAACGTGCAGCACCAACAGGACACATAAATCCTTCGGGAGCACGCATTGGCCGAAGACGACGATGACGGAACCAGACCACCAACAGCCGACGCACTCCGCACCACGCCCCGTCGAAGATGCGCATGATGGAGGGCCAAGACACAACGAAGCCGAAGGCTAGTACCGGCACTAAAGCAAGACGATGTCACTACGACGTCGGCATGACATCACCAACTTACATGGCGATGCTAACAGCAGCAAAGGCATGCATACTAGAGGATGCTTCGAAGCTTCTGCGGCTCAGTGCAGTTCGCCCGACTCGGCGTATACACTGTGGAAGCAAGACGCCATGAAGGCTCGACACCGACGCCCAGTGTTGAACAGCTACGACGATCGACCATCGATCAAGTAAGAATGTGCAAAGGTGTCAAGGCCGGCTGCAGCGCATCGGCTCGGAGCAAAAGGAAGGAAACGACGACTCGTTCGTCGAGGCACGACGCCCCGGAACTCGCTGCCGAAGCTCATGGCGGCCGCAGCTCCGAAGGACACTAAAGCCCAAGGGATGAACCCGGAGGACTACGACCGATGCCCCTGTAGGCACTGCTTCGGGAAGTGCGCGGCCAACGCCGCGGATGGGAAGTCGCCGAAGCATCCACAACATAAAGGAGCAGTGGCAGTTTTTAGTACGTCTTGCAAGAGGACGTATCAACCCAAGCCGACAACACGAAAGCAGGAGCCACGACAAGCACTTGCCAAAGCTAAGTGTTCCTCCGAAAGCACATCTGGAGCTAACCCTTTTCCACTCGTTGCAATTTTTTACGCTATACTTGTGGGAGCGTCTTTGCTCCACCTATAATTTATCTCATTCTTCGCTATGTGGCGTAAATTCTTGTTTCGGCGAATTCATGCCATGCATATCATACATGTGCATCATAAACATGCACACTCATGTCGCACATACATACATGGCATTGCGACACATCATGCATCTCTCAATTGCATGATAACGGCCCTAACGTGCCAACCTTCGGGATCCTCGACATGTATCCCTCCAAAGTCGGGTTGAGACACTCCACTCCCCGCAAGACGTCCGAAAGGACCTCCCGTGCGACACTGCTCTTGTCTCGCACAAGCCCCGGCGCCTAAGGGTCCCGGGATGCCGACCGATGTACCACAAGAATACTGTGGAAGGTCGAAGTAGGCACACATAAGTCCTAGTTCCCCGAGCCTAAGGGCTACCGGGATGCCGACGGATATGTCGAAGGCGGAGGCACACATAAGTCCTCGCAAATCCTGGGAAATTGGCCCATACTCCGAAACAATACCTTCGGATGGCCCAACGCATGCGCGCTCGAAACAAAATTAACAAGGGAGGGACGCCTCCATTAACCCTACCTCCACACAAGGGAGGAGGGTCTCGAAGTCTAAGGACTCGCCTCAGCACATGGGAGGAGCATAACTCCTCCGAAGCATCGACTACTTAGAGACACGTCTCTATACAAGATTCCCCGATGTCTCGAAAGACATCCCCCGGAGGGAAAGCTCCTCCGGAAGGAAAAAATCACCGAGGAAGAGTTCCTCCACAAGATTCCTTCCCGGAAGTGGAAGATGCCTTGGGTGGAACATAGTTCCCCAAATGACGAAGCCAAGGCCCGGAGGAAGAGCTCCTCCGGAAGAGAGAAATCATCGAGGAAGAGAACATCGACTACCTAGAGACTTGTCTCTACACAAGGGAGGAACATAACTCCTCCAAGATAAAATGCCAATCCACTGCGGCCAGGACAGCCACATTGGAAGCATGGCATATGAAGTTTCGCACTTTACAAGAAGGCATGCCACTCACAAGGAAAATGTCATCTGAGCAATCACCTTCCATCTTCGGTGGCAAACCCGATGTCTCGAAAGACATCCCCCGGAGGAAGTGGTCCTCCGGAAGAAAGAAGGCCCGGAGGAAGAGATCCTCCGGAAGGAAGAATCACCGAGGAAGAGTCCCTCCACAAGAAAGATTCCTTCCCGGAAGTGGAAGATGTCTTTGGTGAAACATAGTTCCCCAAGTGACGAAGCCAAGTCCCGAGGAATATCTCCTCCGGAAGAAAGAAGCCTCGGAGGAAAATCTCCGAAAGAAAGAAAGCTCCCGGAGGGAGAAGCCCTCCCGATGGCAAGTCCTTTCCGGAAGTGGAAGATGCCTCGGGTGGAACGAAGTTCCCCAAATAACAAAGTCAAGGCCCGGAGGAAGAGCTCCTCCGGAAGGGAAAATCACCGAGGAAGAGTTCCTCCACAAGATTCCTTCCCGGAAGTGGAAGATGCCTTGGGTGGAACATAGTTCCCCAAATGACGAAGCCAAGGCCCGGAGGAAACGCTCCTCCGGAAGGAATAAACCATGAAGGAAGAGTTCCTCCACAAGGAAGATTCCTTCCCGAAAGCGGAAGAGGTCTTCGGTGGACCGAAGCTCCCCGAAGCGAAGATGACGAACCTCCCGGAACATTCTTTCGAACCCAAGGGTCCCTCACTAGTGGTAGACCCTTGGAGTAACTTCCGAAAGACTCTCCCGGAGGAGGACGAAAACATGAAGAACCTTCCGAAACTTTCTTTCGGAGGGGGAAGTAAAGAAAGAAACTTCCGGAACATCCTTCCGGAAGAGGTCTTCGGTGGACCGAAGCTCCCCGAAGCGAAGATGACGAACCTCCCGGAACATTCTTTCGAACCCAAGGGTCCCTCACTAGTGGTAGACCCTTGGAGTAACTTCCGAAAGACTCTCCCGGAGGAGGACGAAAACATGAAGAACCTTCCGAAACTTTCTTTCGGAGGGGGAAGTAAAGAAAGAAACTTCCGGAACATCCTTCCGGAAGAGGTCTTCAGTGGACCGAAGCTCCCCGAAGCGAAGATGACGAACCTCCCGGAACATTCTTTCGAACCCAAGGGTCCCTCACTAGTGGTAGACCCTTGGAGTAACTTCCGAAAGACTCTCCCGGAGGAGGACGAAAAAATGAAGAACCTTCCGAAAGTTTCTTTCGGAGGGGGAAGTAAAGAAAAAAACCTTCCGGAACATTCTTCCGGAAGAGGTCCTCGGTAGACCGAAGCTCCCCGAAGCGAAGACGACGAACCTCCCGGAAACTTTCCCGGAGGAGGAAGTGAAGTTCAAGTAACTTCCGAAAGATTCTCCACGGAGGAGGAAGAAAAAATGAAGAACCTTCCGAAAGTTTCTCTCGAAGGGGGAAGTGAAGAAAAGAAACTCCCGAAACATTCTCCCGAAAGTGGAAGAGGTCTTCGGTGGACCAAAGCTCCCCGAAGCGAAGATGACGAACCTCCCAGAACATTCTTTCGAACCCAAGGGTCCCTCACTAGTGGTAGACCCTTGAAGTTGGAGTAACTTCCGAAAGACTCTCCCGGAGGAGGACGAAAGCATGAAGAAACTCCCGAAACTTTCTTTCGGAGGGGGAAGTGAAGAAAAAGAAACTTCCGGAACATTCTTCCGATGGAGGAAGCGAAGACAACGAACCTCTCTCGGAACATTCTTTGGAACCCAAGGGTCCCTCACTAGTGGTAGACCCTTGAAGTTGGAGTAACTTCCGAAAGACTCTCCCGGAGGAGGACGAAAGCATGAAGAAACTCCCGAAACTTTCTTTCGGAGGGGGAAGTGAAGAAAAAGAAACTTCCGGAACATTCTTCCGACAGAGGAAGCGAAGACAACGAACCTCTCTCGGAACATTCTTTGGAACCCAAGGGTCCCTCACTAGTGGTAGACCCTTGAAGTTTGAGTAACTTCCGAAAGACTCTCCCGGAGGAGGACGGAAAGATGAAGACCCTTCTGAAACACTTTTGGAGGGGGAAGTGAAGAAAAAGAAACTTCCGGAACATCCTTCCGGAAGAGGAAGCGAAGACGACGAACCTCCCGGAAACTTTCCTGGAGGAGGAAGCGAAGCCGAAGAGACTTCCGAAATATTCTCCCGGAGGAGGAAGACAACATGAAGAACCTTCCGAAACTCTCTTCCGGAAGATGAAGAGAAGGGGAAGAAGAATACTACGCAATGTTCTCCCGAAAGAGGGAGTCAAGATGAAGAAACTTCCGAAAGATTCTCCCGGAGGAGGAAGAAAACATGAAGAACCTTCCGAAAGTTTCTTTCGGAGGGGGAAGTGAAGAAAAGAAACTCCCGGAACGTTCTTCCGGAAGAGGAAATCAAGACAGAAACTTCCGAAAGATTCTCCCGGAGGAGGAAGACAAGATGAAGAAACTTCCGAAACTATCTTTCGGAGGAGGAAGACAAGATGAAGAACCTTCCGGAACATTCTGTCGGAAGAGGAAGAAGATGGAGCTAAAGCCGTTGTGGACGCGCACTCTTTTCTCCGATCCACCTTTTTCCCATTGGGTTTTTGGGGACGGAGTTTTTAATGAGGCGCATCACCTCCACAAGTCTCCAGTTCAAGCGCTCCGAGCCATGAGGGACCGGGGCAGCACTTGTCATCTGCAGGCCCCTCGTGCCTTCCGAGCCTACAAATGAGGGAGGAGCTGTTGGGGGAGGCATAGTGTGTGCACCCCTCCTCCTCATGGGCTCGACAACCTTAGATTCAGCCTATGTATACTTTAGGCCCAATTGTAAGCCCAAGGGCAATCATGTAATACTTGTATCCCACCAAGGGTAGAAGAGGGATCCCCCTCTTCTCCCCTCCCTATAAATATAAGGGCCCAAGAGGCCCCAAGGCAGCTTGCCTCATTCTCACTCACTCCCACTCTCTCTCATTATGCTTATGTACTATCCCTTCCTAGTCCTTCCCAGAGGTCCCTCACTTGTGGTAGACCTTTGGAGGACCCCCTTCTACTATTGTGGCCTTGTAACCACAACAATGAACTGCAACAATGTATAGTCTTAGCTCAATTTTCCGAATAATCTCTTTTACTCGCGCAAAACAACTAAGTTATATTCAGTACTTCCTCATTTTTTTTCCTTGACTTTTAGGACAGAAAAGTCAAAAAAAAAAAAAACAAAGGGAGTATAATCCAAGCAGTCAGACTTGTAGCCTAAACTATTCTCGTCAGAATTCCTTGAGCTATGCATTTCAGCCTCCATGCCGCCGCCGATGAGATGTTCACCGCCGCCCTGGCTGAGGTAGTAGCAGTTGCTGACGTCATCGAAGTCATAGCCATGACCCTCCCCACCGCCGTCAAGCGACCGCGTGAAGTAGCCGGCCGTCTCTCCCGCCGTGGCAACGCCGCTACTACCACCTTGGTGGGCGACGCCGCCGTTCTGGGCGCCGCTGCTTGACGCCTCGCCACCGGCGTGGCCGCCGACGAGGTCGTAGTTGCTCGGTCCCGGCTGATCTTGGTACAGTACATTATTCTTGCATCTCTTACAAGGGCAGCATATAGCCGTTGTATTCTGACTTGCAGCATGAGTCCCGGCAGCTACAAGAAAATTGTTGATTTCCTCGAAATAGGTTAGCGGATCTCCTCCTCCTCCATCATACATCCAAGATCGATCCGCCATCTACAATGATAAAAAAATATTATAACAATGAAATAATACAAAAATTACAAAATAAAATATAAATTTCCCCTCTCTCATGCATATGAAATCCAAACTTGATGTGCAAAATTGGAATACAAAACCCAAGGGGAAAACAACATAGGACATGGAGGCTTAAGAAACTAGATGGGATCTACTAAATCCCCACCTAAAATCTAATGGAATCACCTTGAATCAAGCAAAAAAAAGTTGCAAACCCTAAGCAAACTTTATCCTCAAAATTGACCTTCAAAAAGACATCTAAACACAAAAAGGCTCCAATAGATGGCAAAGATTTACCTTCTAGATCAAATCTAAGAAAAAAAAGGAGATCAAAACCTTCCCCCCTGTTTTTCAATTTTTTCCGGCCGACGTACGGACATACAGTCCGAGACGAACCCGATACTGTTCGGGGAAGAAGGCTGCGCGCGGTTATATAGTGTCGCTTATCAGTGACGGGCAAGCTGACGTCACGGACGCCCACCACTGGTATCATGTTCAAGTGGCGGACAGAGTGACGCAGCCGTCCGCCACTGTTGTTTGGTTCTTTAGTGGCGGTCGGGATGACGTATGCGACCGCCACTGTTATTAAGAACGTCGGTGGCGGACGTCTGTTGCGTCATCCTGTCCGCCACTAACATTTAGTTTCCGGTGGCGGTCGCTGGTGACGCCGCTCCGCCCGCCACTGCGATATAGGTCAGGTACTGTAGCTTCACTGGCGTCATCCCGACCGCCACCGCTTTGCGCCCGTGAGGCTAGCAGTGGCGCTAGGCCTTGCGCCCGCCACCGCTATTTTGAGGCCTGCGTCACTGCAAGCCTCAATTGTACTAGTGGCCATCCCCTGCCGCCGGAGAGCCTCCTTGGCGTTGTCGGTGATCTTGACGTGCGTGAGCACGGCGCCGGAGCGCAGCGGCGGGTGGGTGATCTGGTACTCGTGCATCACCCACCCGCTCGTCTTCCAGCCGCTGTCCTCGGCCCTGCAGTACGACAGGTTGAACTTCTTGTACACGAGCTCCATCGTCGGCGCGCCGCCGCCGGCGCCGCGGGCGAGGACGAGCCTCTCGCCAGCTGGCCCTTCTGCCCGCGCCACGTGCCGCCGGCGCCCGGCGGGGAACTTGCACGTGACGTGGGCGGGGTCGCGCGGGGGCGCGAAGAAGAAGGCGTGGTCGCTGCTGGCGTGGCCGTTGCGGCGCAGGAGCTCCCACGGCGGGCAGCTGACGGGGTCGTCGTCGATGACGGCGTGCCCGTGCGGGGGGTCGTGGATGCCGAGCGCGCGCGGGAGCAGGTAGTACACCACGATGTCGGCGTCGGTGGGGTCGAACTTGTACGCCGGCGGCAGCCTGGCGTCGAAGCCGAACCGCGTCGCTTCCATCGCGCTCTGCTCGCTCGCCGGCGCCGGAAAATTAAAGCAGCTCTCTTTCCTCGGTTCCTTTGCGTGATCGAGTCGCCGTACGTCGTCATCGGCCGCACCAGTTCGTCCTGATTTATGGAGAGAGCAGGAGGGGGCTGCCGCTAGCAGCTCGGATTGCTGCCCCCGATTCAGTGACGGACCCCCGATCCAGCCTACCGATTCGGATTGCTGCCTCCTTAGTCCGAACTTTGGCAGTCCGACTGACGGTACCGAGCAGGAGCAGAGTATGCATAAATGGACCAATAGCTCTTGCGAGAAAATATTCAGTCATACTTTTTCAATGGAATCCTAAACGCTAAAAAAAGACGTGGCCATGTTCCATGGATTATCTGGGCCTAACACATCAACATATTCCTAATGTCAACAAGAAAATTTGGAAACTAAAAAATCCCTCTTAAGATCAAGATCTTCTTATGCTATATTCGAATTCGACAAGGGGTCATTCTCACCAAAAACAATTTAGCAAAAAGGAATTGGCAAGGCAGTCAACAGTGTTGTTTCTGTCATGAAAATGAAACGATCGATACAATATTTGTTTTTTGATTGCAGGAATGTACGCTTAGCATGGTCCACAGTTTATCCGGCTTGGGGTCTCCCTCGTCCCCATAGTGTGCCTAATATGTTTGGGAGTTGGTTAGATGGGGTTCAAACAAATTTAAAACCTTTGGTCCTGGCCTTATGGGTGCGGCAGCCTTGTGTTGGTCTGTCTGGCTCTGTAGAAATGCAATTGTATTTGAAAACAAACGTTCTTCTCTTTTGCGGGTCATTTACTCAACTAGCCATTGGCTCCGTACTTGGGCTATTCTCCACAAGCCGGCTTCCCAGGAGGTGCATGTTTGTAGCGGCATCTCATACTTGGTGCAGGTGGCCAAGGAATTTTTACCCGGGTACATGGGTGGCGGTCTAGTCTTCGGATTGATAGTGACTAGTGTGTCCTGAACTTGTCACTGGTACTTTATTTAGGCTGTGAATTTCAACGTGATGTATCATCTTGATGTATCGTGCTTGAAATCAATAAAACTTCCATTTCCAAAAAAAAATGTTCCATGGATTATCCTTGTGTAGCTGCTGGCTTCACCCCGCCGAACGCCTTCAGTGCGTCGCTGGAACTGCGCCCTTCCTTCGACTGACGGAACGCGCTGTAATCGTCGAGCTTCCAGGGGTTATACATGAGCAGGTGGTCCGCGTCGATGAGCTCGTCTATGGCGCTCACCACCGTGCCGTCCTTGGCGCGGCAGACGCAGTAGCGCTCGCGGTTGGTCGATCGGCGTCCTCACCCGGTGGTAGCACGCCGGCACCCGCCCGTTGGTCACAACTGTGAGAATGAATCAATGCGTGCACCATACCATGTGCCGCTGTTCTCTTTATATATAGGCTTTACAAGATTACAACTTGAGTTACAAGTTAGAGATAGCTACAGATCTTAACTAGATTACAACAACCGCAACCGGTTAGACTTATCTCTATCAAACGATAAAATCTACAATACATATCATTTCACAACAACCTGCACGTACGCAGCATTCAACAACAAATCATGAGAAAAATGTGGGCGAGATCCGGAGCGGCGTTGGGTACGCACCGTGAAGAGCTTGCCGTCGAGGAAGGTGAAGGTGTCCGGCTCCGGGCGGCACCGTGAGCCAGCTCCCGTCACCGGCCTGCACCCCGAGCCCTTCCACCTCGTGCTGCATGACCACGCTGAACATGCTCTCGTCGTAGTGCGCGTGCATGGACATGCCGGTCGCCACGTCCTCTGACACGCCGTACGTAGTGCGACAGCCGGACGGCATACGTGCGCGCGTCCTCCAGGCTGAGCTCCTTCCGGACCCCGAGGCCCTCCAGGGTCGTCCACTGCAGCTCCACCATGTTCTTGGCGATCGAAGGACACGATTGTTTCACTTGATCCTGAAACTTTCAGATTATCACGTACACTTACAATCGGTCCGTGTCAAAACACATGCACATATATTGTCGAACTGTACGGATTTGCAAAAACTATGGGTCAAAGATGATAAACGTTGACTTAGGACAAAACTATACTGTTGTTTTTTTTTAAAAAAGGACGGAGTATATACCAGAAAGCAGGATTGCCACCGTACGTGTGGCCAGTGGAGGTCGGTGAACTCACGGACGCAGGCGGCCTCCTCGACGCGCAGGCTCTCCCGTAGCAGCCCGGGAGCGTTGCGCTGCTTGGCCTAGGGCGCCGGGAGGGCGAACAGCTCCGGCACGGCGCCGCCGAACAGCGCACGTCGGAGGCCCGGGCCGAGCGTGCCGCCACGTGTGCGATGACGACGCAGCATTGCTCCGTCATGGACGCGGCCGCACTAGTAAAAAAAAGGCCTTCAGGGCCTTTTGGACTCTTAAATGATTACTGTATAATAACCGAAATCTTGTTAGGTTTATTCATCTACTAAATATTATTATTAAAAAAACATGCGTCGGCATCAGAATGAGGATAGCATTATTATTATGCAAAAGGTGGACTTTCTAGAGCCGCGCGGCATGTCAAGCCAAATGATTTTCACTTCACATCGACACGACACGTCGACTCTGGGAAGTCTACCTATGGCTATCCTACCTCATCATTTGCCGAGAAAGAAAGTTGTCAAATAAACAAATTAAATTGCTCTCAGTGCGGGTTGCCGAATTAACGGCCATCCAACGCTCTAAGGTCCTTGACTCGAGCGGCAACATGTATCCAATATCTTAAGATATGGTCCAGGTTGCCACACCCGTCTCGCTTAATCCGCACTCATCATCGAGCATGGCCTCAGCATACAACTCAACTCTGACATCATCGCAGTAGTACAAAAGTCTCAGCGTAAATAGGTAGATAGATCATCATAGCAGTAGCACATCTATCAGTGAGAGAGAAGCAAGAGGGGGAAAAGGAGAAGAATAACAGCATGCAGTGGCGGGCAATGACAACGAGCCATGTAAATCAGTCAAAATGAATCACTGGTACAATAAGAGGCTTTAGTGGCGGGCGGGTAACATCCAGTGTGCTACTGCTCAGAGTCAATAGGTAGTGAACAACATCATGGAAATAAGCATCATCGGGCATTGTACTACTGCTCAGAATAAAAATCTTAGAAATTGCATCATTGGCCATGTTCATAAGAAACAACAGACTATCAAGGCAAAATTGGAAAGAAGCTCATGGCCAAAAGTGAGATTCATCATGTCTGCAGAATTAAAAAGCAGCAACAAGCTGAGGACATGGCATACAAGCTCAGCACATGGCATACATGGCAGAAATAGAGTAGCCATATGAAAAAAAAAACTAGCAGGAAGTGTGTAATTTCAGAGCAATACACATGACTAAAGCAAATATGACAGGCACATGATAACAGCTAAAGGCATAATCACAGCAGTATAACAGCAGCAGCACAACAGCAGATTGTCATAACCGTGGCAAAAGAAAAATATTCAGTGGCAAAAGAAAAATATTTAGTAGTATAATATAAGCAAGTATATGGCACATATGATTATATGGCATATATGAGCACATACATAACAGTAGTATAATAGCCGAAGAAACAGCCAAATGATAACCACCAACCAAATGAACATATGCCAGAAATTTCAGAAACATATATATGGCATATGGACAAAAATATGGCACATATCAACAGAAGTAGCATGTAAATTATGTATAGTATACCAGAAGATTAAAAATTACAGCAACTAGTTATGGAGTGAATGGGCAGAAATGATAGCAGGTACCACATTAAAAAACAGAAATTATGGTTGCCATGTCGAGTGAAATAACAGCAACTAGCAGTTGTAATATGTAAGGACCAGCAACATTTCAGCACTAGAAAAGACCCAAAAATCAGCATCATATATATAGCATATGTTCTAAATATTGCATCCAATCAATATAACAGAACAAAAAAATCCGACAGCATTATACAAATATTCAGAGCTTATCTGGATGAGTTCAAGCAGGACATTACTAGGAGAAGTAATTTTAGCACAAGGACCAGCAGCACTTCAGCACAAGAAAAAAACTCAAATTTCAGCATCCCTGAACTTAGACACCGACACAAAGTCCTTATGAGTATATCGCATATGTTCTAATATGAGTTTCAGCAGGACATTACTAGCAGCAGTAGAAGCATATAGGGCAGCAACAATTTATCACCAGACATCACTAACACAGGGTGCTTATTGACCCCACGGCACGATCACATATTATTGACCCACCAACAGCAGGATCACAAACAGGAGCATCACTAACTAGAATCACAAACCAACAGCAGGATCACATATTCTTGACCACCAACAGGCGCATCACTAACCAGTAACAGGACCAGAGGGGAAGAGGGGCAGCGGGAAGAGGGGCAGAGAAAGAGGGGCAGAGCAGAAGAGGGGAAGAGGAGAGAGGGCGCACCTGGACGGCGAGGTCGGCGAGGACAGGCAGGTTGAGCACGGCGACGGGGTCGAGATAGAGGCGGGGGATCGAGCTCGCGGGCGACGGGGACGGCGCGGTCGAGGATGGCGAGGTCGTTGGCGACGGGGAGGACGGCGAGGTCCGCGAGGTCGGGGATGGAGAGGTGGAGGTCGACGACGGCGGCACTAGCTCCGGGACGGCGGCATTAGCTCCGGGACGGCGGCACGAGCTCCGGGACGGCGAGGTCGACGGCGGCGGCGGGGACGACAAGCTCCTGGAAGGCGAGGTCAACGACGGCGGCACGAGCTCCGGGACGGTGAGGTCGAGGAATGCGGCGGGGACTTCGAGCTCCGGGAAGGCGAGGTCGACGACGGCGGCACGAGCTCTGGGACGGCGGCGGGGGCGACGCTCGAGGGCAACGGGGATGACGAGATCCAGCGGCGGGGACGGCGGTTCGGGGGCGATGAGATCCAGCGGCGTGGAGAGGTGGGTTCCGGCGACGAGCGTTGCGGCGAGGAGGGAGGCGGCGGAGGGCGCGTAATTTGGCAGCCTGACGGCGTCGCGCGCGAAATCCTAAGTTAGGGTTTCGTGGCGGCGCCGACTGCCTTATTATATAGGGGCAGACAGCAGTGGCGGGCGGCGCCGACGCCACCGTCCGCCACTGAACGGGTGACGTCATCCCGTGCGCCACTGAGAAAGGTCATGGTGGCGGATGGGGTGACGTCACCCGTCCGCCTTAATTGACACAGTATTCAATACTTAAATATAAAATCCTGTTTCCTTCATGAACGTCGCTGTGTCTCAGTGGTAAGCCGTCTGCCTCATATGTTGGACGTGCTGGGTTCGAAACCCGCCTGGCACCATTTTTTAAAAATTATTTTTTTCTTTTCACTTCTTGTATTAAAAGAGTATATGTAAATACACTTTAAGTTTAATATAGTACGTAATATATTTTACAAAAATTGGAAATATAGTAATTAATATACCATTGTAACTATTTTTTTACTTTATATATAATATTTTGTGACAAATCTGTATAACTATTGTTTTCATTTTCTTTTCACTTCATATATTACAATAGTATTTTCAAAAAGAACTTTAATATTGTACTTAATATATTTTACAATAATTAGAAAATATAGTACTTAATTTATTACAACCACACGATATTTTACAATAATTGAAAATATAGTATATATTACAACCACACGATATTTCACAATAATTGAAAATATTGCATCCTTTGGAAGCTGATCGGACTTGTTCCGCTTTCTCCCCTTGACAAGCACATGATAACAGCTAATGGCATAATCACAGCAGTATAACAGCAGCAGCACAACAGCTAAAGGCATATGTCACATAAGTTCAAATACATCACAAGTCCACATAAGCAAATCCATAGAAATAAAAGGGTACATAAGTTCAAATACATCACAAGTTCACAACATTCACAACTGAAGTTCACATCTCAAGTTCAAATATTCACAACATAAGTTCACAACAGAAGTTCACAACAACAGTTCACAACCAAGCTCGCGGCGTCTCCGGTGCACTTTTCTTGAGTACTTGCCCCTTTGAGCGTCTCCTCATCCTTGGATTTAGCTGTAAAGGAGATGTGTTAGCAAAGAGACGGCTGGAATATTGTTTTAATTAATTCGATAGTTGTATACATAAGGATTGCAGTTCAACTAAATGTACCCTTCGGTGTTGAGACGTGATGTCACATCATCTTAGTGGAACTTTCGTGCCTGAAGAGACTATTGGGAGTCGATATTATCTCGGTGGAACCTTCAGTTGATGGTGTCTCCTGTACTACGGTGCCACATTCGTTTGATGATGTCTCCGATACTACGGTCGAACCATCGCTTGATGAATCGGGTGCTTCAAGAAAGTAACCTGATGCATGAGGATCCGCATGAGGTAGTGCAGTTTTTGGACTGTCTAGCTGCTCAAGTTTGTAGTTAGGGGGCGTTGTATAGACTGGTTGTAGCATACCTGCTTGCTGACGACCTGCTCCAAGTGCACCTCCTGTTCCGGAAGCCCCCGCACCCCCCTCACCATTTTGTTGCCGAAATAGTGTGTAGCGGAGTCGTGGGTGGGTTTCTGCAGTAAGAATGACAATTGTTAGAGGAAACAATGTAACATTATCGGAGCAAGGTTCTGTTGTAACTGCAGTTACCGTTGGCCTGAAGTGTCTGTAGATCACCCGGTGCAACTGGTTCTACATGAATCCAAATTGGCCATATGTTCAGTAAGAAACCACAGCTTCTGCGGATGCCAATATGGGCCTCTCTAGGTATTGTTGATGGGCGTGCATATGTTAACATGCCGAATGCGAGATTACTTTGCCTCAAACGGACTTGCGTAACTTGACATATGTTCCTGGACATTCTAGGTACTAGAACGGGCTGGTTCCAAAAGACTGGTGGCAGTCCAGTTACGACAATCTTCAGTGGTTGGTAATTTTCGGTAATTTGTGGGGCTGTAGATTGTATCTTGAAGTTGGGAACTGTGGGATCAATGGATACTTCAATGGAACCATACACGGGCGTCACTGGTAACATCGAAAGGCGACGTTCCTCAATTTTAAGGGTTGGTTTACTCAAGATCTGATTGGTTGCCTCGAATGAGCCGGTGAACAACACATAATCACAAAGGTACCGGGAGATCTGCTCTAGCGGAAGCACCACACCCGTCTGGCTCTGTAAGTCTGACTTTATCGTCATGCGATCGATCTCAGGGTAGGCATATGGAGATTGGCTCTTCATAAGTACTACGAGGCCTAAAAGACTTGCATCATTGTATCTGACCTCAGCCTCATCAAAGATCATGATGTTTGGGCAGTGGAAAGACGCCATCAGTTGGTGCTCCGGTTCAGCTCCGAGGGCCTCTTCTCCTGCAAAATAAGATTGATGTGTAACTAGAATAAAATCTTCATGATTTATGTAACTTTATTATCTTACTCAAATTGGATAACTAACTACATATGAAACTAAAATTGCTAACTGAAATTGCTAAGTAAAATTAGCTAACTTACTAATTTGTAAGAAAACAATCACAGGGGATGGAATGAAATACAAATCAACTAATGCTTCAGTCGTAATAACTAAGTGTAGAAATTCCATATTATATTGTGTAACTGAAACTATATCAGACATGGAGCTCATAACCTCTTCTACTCAATTTTTGTCAGAAGCAATTCAAGTCTACTAACAGTTTTCTCTTCAATAAGGAATAGAACTCTAGTTTCAAAAAGTTATGTACTGATGTCCCTTGAAAACACATAAGCTGGGAGCATGCAAGGTTTTGAAATCACTTATTTGTTTCCCATCTGTCATGTAATCGTTATAGCACTCCAAAACCTCTTCTGTTGTGTAGCCCTCTATCATGGATCCCTCAGGATTTTTGGGACTGCGCACATAGTTTTTCATAACATACATATACCGCTCATACGGGTACATATAGTGAAGGAAAGAAGGCCCAAGAACAAGTATCTGATCTGCTATGTGGATCATATAGTGCTCCATCGTATCAAAAAATGTGGGGGGAAGCACATCTCGAGTTGGCACATAGTCTCCCGCATCAGTTACGTATCTTTTGCAATTCTCCAACGTCGATGACCTTCTTGGAGACGGCATTAAAAAAGTGGCACATCCGTGTGATTGCAATCCTGACATATGGGTGTTTGATAGCCCTTGCAGCGATCGCGAGGAACAAAGAAAGCATCATATGGCAATCATGCGTGTTGTAGCCACTTATCTTTAACTCGGTCACTGAGACTAGATTCTTTACGTTGGTTGAGAAACCTGTGAGAAGCTTGATACTGCGTAGGCACTTGCATATTTCTTTTTTCTCCTCTAGTGTCAGGTTAAAACTGGCCGGTGGAAGGTAATACTTTTCATTCTCCAACTGCTCGGGGTGAAGCTCTTTCTTCCTTCCTTGTTTTTGTAGGTCTTTTCGAGCGCGGAGCCCGTCCTTTGTCTTGCCTGGTGTGTCCATAAGGAGACCTGAGGTGCTATCAAAGACACCTTTCGTAACGTGCATAAGGTCGATTGCATGACCTATTTCCAACTGTTTCCAGTACGCTAAGTACCTATAGAAAATTGATTTCTTCTTAAATATTGCATCCTTTGGAAGCTGGTCGGACTTGTTCCGCTTTCTCCCGTTGACTGGCTTACCAAAAACAACCTTGTAATCTTTCACCAGATTATAAACAAATTTGCCGTCGCGAAGCACTGGTACGGGATCTTTCTCCTCTGTACCATCAAATTCTTTCGTCATTCGACGGTATCTGTGATTTTTCGGTAAGAATCGTCGGTGTCGCATGTACACCAGCTTGCAGAAATTTGGAAGGTGCACGCATGATGTTTGGTCAACGCAAACAACGCATGCCGACTTCCCTTTTACCTGGCCGGTTAGGGTCAGGCAAGCGGGATTGTCATTGATGGTCACGAAAATAATAGCATAGAGGGTGAAGTGCTCCTGTCGGTAGGCATCCCACATACGAACCCCCTCTTCCCACAACTTCTGCATGTCTTCCATCAAAGGTTCCAAAAACACATCTATATCAATGCCAGGTTGTTGTGGACCGGATATAAGGGTACTCAGCATGAGGTACTTTCTTTTGTGGCACATCCATGAAGGAAGATTGAAGACGCATAGAATCACCGGCCACGTACTATGTGGGTTCCTCATGCCACCGAAAGGATTCATTCCATCTGTACTCAAGCCAAATCTCACATTCCTCGGATTGTATGAGAACCGAGGGTTGTCCACGTCAAACTTTTTCCACCGTCGGGCATCCGCGGGGTGACGAAGCTTTCCATCCTTCTAGCGCCCATCTTCAGCGGCATGCCAAGTCATGAGTTTGGCGTCTCTGGAGTTTGCGAACAGACGCTTCAAGCGATCGACAACCGGTAGGTACCACATCATCAGTGCCGGAATTTTTCTGCACTCAACCTCATCTTCTTCCCCTTCGTTCTGATAACTGGTCCTGCCGCCTCTGTTCCTCTTTCGTCCCTTCTTCTTGATGTTCACGGTACAAGAGTCATCAACATTGTCATCGTATCTTATGTACCGACTGGCGTTACAAACTGGACACTTCACCTTGTCCGCGTGTTCTTTACGGTACAGGATGCAGTGATTCGGACAAGCGTGTATTCTTTGTACGCCTAATGTCAACGGAGACAACAGCTTCTTTGAGTGGTACGTGCTTGTGGGCAAAGCGTTCGGTTTCGGCAATGTGTCGGCTAAAACCAGCAGCAATTCATTGAAGCTACTGTCTGACCACCCGTTGCTGGCCTTTTGTGTGAGGAGTCGAAGCACCGTCTTTAATCCCGTGCAGTCACTCTCACATCCTTTGTCTTTGGAGCACAGAGGCTCTCTCGATGCCTTATCAGACATCTCTGCGTTATCCAAGCCTTTCTTTCGGTTGTGGAGGAAATCCTCATGCTCCATGTGACGGAGCATTTCCTCTACATAGAGGCCTTCACATCCTCCACTTTCGTGTACCGAGCCATCATCTTGGGCGTTACACTGATCTGCACTATGACGCTCATTGTTGTCTTGTGCCCTCTCTGCGTGACTGTTGCCTTCTGCACTTCCCTGCACGTTGTTGCCTTCTCGAGTATCTGGTGTTTCACCATGTTTGATCCAGATTGAGTAGTGATCCATGAAACCCTTCTCCAACAAGTGCTCACGAATAGTTTCATGTTCCTCAAACAATACATTATTCTTTCATCTCTTACAAGGACAATATATAACCCTTGTATTTTGACGTGCAGCGTGAACCTTGGCGGCTTGGAGAAATTTGGTGACTTTCTTGAAATATATTATTGGATCTCCTCCACCCACATTGTACATCCAAGACCTATCCATCATCTACAATATTTGAAAAAAATAATTAAACAAAGGAATACGAATTATAAATTAAGAATAACAATGCTATACAAATTTGACACAATATTTTTATTCAATCCATACACAAGGCTATATTAATTCCCCATCCCCTCTCTCTTACATATATGGTGCATACATCAAAATCATTGATCTCTTAAATTACAATAAAAACTCACAAGACAAACAACATAAGACATGGAAGGTGAACATATTAGATAGGATCTACTAACTCCCCCTCAAAAAAACAATAGAATCATCTCAATTGAAGGAAAAAAGTTTGTAACCCTAAATAAATTTTATCCTCAAAATTAACCATGAAAAAGACATCAAAACACAAAAAGGCTCCAATGGATATCCAAGATACCTCCTAGATCAAATCCTCCAAAAAAACGAGATCAAAACCTTCCCCCCATGTTTTCTAATTTTTCCCCGCCGCCGTACGGACATCAATGTCGAGATGATCCGGTACTGGTCGCGTAGGGAAGACGCGTAGGTTATATAGTTGCGGGCTAGCACTGGCGGGCGCCATGATGTCACTTCCATCCGCCACTGATTACGCAAATCAGAGGCGGACGGAGTGACGCCAGCACTATCAGTGGCGGATGGAAGTGACATCACTTGTGTCCGCCACTGATGTATCAGTATTAGTGGCGGTCGGTGTCGTCACGCCGTCCGCCACTTCCGCCCTCAATATCAGTGGCGGTGCGGCTGACGTCACCGTCCGCCACTGATTTCGAGCTCAGCGGTGGCGAACGCTTGTGATGTCAATTCATCTGCCACTGTTGACCTTTTTCCGGTGGCAGATGGATGTGACGTCATTTCAACCGCCATTGGTACGTCATGTTGGTCCTGTAGCCGCGATGACGCCAGCCCGTCCGCCACTGATGTCTGCTACAGTAACTGGCGTCGGGCTAGCAGTGACGGATCTATTGGTGTGCGCCACTGATATAAAATTCAACTTTCATATTAGGCTCTTTTTGTACTAGTGCCGGCCACCGAGGCTTGGGCGTCCTCCCATCCTGGCGCGCCGGCTCTACCCCGGTGAGGTCCACCTTGGGGATGCCCAGCAACTGCCCCTGACATGCACCTGTTTGCTGGACGGAACCCACGGCCACGATTTGTCCCTCCCAGTTCGCCTTTTTGGATGGGTTGCAGCAGCTGACCTAATTTTGGTGTCACAGAACGAGCTGTAGCTTTACTTGTTTTTCATTTATATCTGCAAAGCCCTAGCAGCTACGATGTATACTCTTTCCGAACGTTGCAAAGAAAAAAAATAAGGTTTACTTTGACAACAAAACTGAGTAAGTAAATATTAAAAGACTAGGTTAGTGCCCGTGCGTTGCTACAGGACCAAAAAATCAGCATATCAAAAGAAGCAACAGCTGTTCTATTCTACAAATGGTGTGGTGATGGCGTCTTGGAAAATAGGGTTCTAGTGCCTGGTGGTTCTTCGTACTGTCAATGACACCATATCTTATTGCAGAAAATGGAGATGAACAAATTCGGAGGGAAAGAAAAGCAATGGCTGTTTGTTGACCCTTCTGGGGAGTACAAATTGGGTTATTGTACGGTTGTACCTGCTTTTCTTGCTCATTGGTGACTGGTATCTTCATGTACAAATATGTTTATTTTCTTCTGTTTGTAGTGAAGTTTATTACTCGGTTCGTAAGTGCTCTTTTGTTTCTTTAGCTGCCTTCCAAAAATTTTGGTCAAGCTTACATCTTTAGTGTTGAATTGTGCTACGTTTAGGAAATGCATAAGCTTTTATCAATGTTACAGAAGAAAAACTTGAGATTCCCATCCTGTGTGTAAGATTGTTTCTTCCTTTTGGTTAGTTGAGCTATTTCTTGATTTATAATATCAAATTCTCAATGATCAATCTCACTGATCTCACTGATTTATAATAGAAGATCTTAATTTAACATCTCCCAAAAGTATTTTTGTAAACCTCCTTTGCTTTGACAGGGCAAAAGAATTCAATGGTATTACAATGTGACACAAGTATACTTACTATAAGAGAAGAGCCTAATTTTGTGATTGATTAATTGCCTTCATTTTTTAGTTGTCAGCAAGGTATCTTCTGGCTTTGGCTATTTTTACTTGCTTGTTCTATCATTAATAAATTTGGTAGATCTGATTAGCTTTCTTTTTGACAGAATTGCTACGTTGATTTTGACCATTGCTATGCCTGTTAACTTATTTCTAGTTCCCTTTGATTTTTTTATTGTTTTGCTCCTAAGTGCCCTCTTATATTTTTTTAGAACAGTTTTAGATGGATAGTCGAAGCCAAATAGCCAGGTTTTTATATATAAAACCCAGGCAAGAACACATACTCTCCTTACTTAGAAAACTAAAAAAAAAAACAGATTTTATGCTACATGCAGAACTGTAACTCTTTTCCACGGTCGGCTAGACGTAGGAATGTTCTGCATGAGTTCACTGTTGGATATGCACGAGAGTGAAGGATCTTCTTCTCCCAGCAATGGCGCCGAAGCTGTTAGCTAGAGCTTGATGACGACTTTTCGTTAACCAGTTCGGCAACAAGAAGCTCACACCTGCGCGCGAACTCATGTTTTTTTTTTTTAACTCATTATTGTCAATGCTAGCCCATTATTGCAGCTACAGTATTAGGTTAGGACATTTAGGGGTCTGAAAAGACAGGTTATTAGGTTTAATTAGAAGTGGGTGATCGGTAGAATGTCGAGCTCAATAGTTTGACGAAGATGGTCTGTTATCTTGTAATTGTGTGATTGAACTAAACTTCGCTGGAATAACACGCGGGTGGGATAGGGGTTAGGGGTTTTCTCGACCTGCGTGAGAGGATCTCCTTCTTAACAAATGCCTGGGGGCTATCTTACCCCCCCCCCCCCCCCCCCCCCCCCCCCCCCGAGGTTGAGGGTTTTTTTTTAGTGTTGTGGAATACCAATATCATTGTTCAAGAATGACATTACCAATGTCATTGGTTAAGAATGGCAGTTGCACATTAGTTGGTTGTAAATAGGAGGAATTGATAAGGGCAAAATTATATCGATGAGATACTACCGTTAAAAAGCTCGACAAATTTTTTTATATATATCCACCCAATGGTTCTGTAGCAAACCGAAGATGCTCGCGTTATTCCAATTCGTTTGCACTTTAATGACTGCTTGTCCTTCTTGTTTCATGCAGAGTTTGAATCTCTAGTACATTGAGACGTATCTTCTAATGATGTCAAGAAGCATCAATTTTGAGCCGGCAAGCTTACTTCAGCTATTGTGGACTTGTGGCCGGTCTGATCAGCTCTAGCTCATTCTTCAGTCATTTCAACCCTCAACTTATGGTGTGGAATTTGTAGTAACATGAAACTTTCTACGTTCTTGTGCAATGCAATAGAGAAGACGAGCCTTGCCGCCAAGAGAACTGCGTATTGAATATTCATATAGTGGAATGTGATGGAACCAATAGTTAGTGTTCAGTTATTTTGATTTTTTTTCCATACCAATGCATGTGTATTCAGTCTTGAGAAAAGTTCATTCATTCATAATAAATGTATTATCCGTGGAGGAAGTATAAAATTTGAATGACCGATTGTGTATATGTATGTTTGTATGTACGTATATTGTTTTGCTTCGTTCATTATCTTTAATTTCCTATTTTTTTCTCGTTTTGTCTGAATACTTTGGCGATTCTCAGGTTTTTGGTCCCCTTTGTTACCAAACAGCCATAGGGGAAAGCTCCACAGACAGGGTTACTCCCCCAGGGACATCAAATCCCACCTACGGATTTCCTCCCCAGGGCTCCCTCTCCCCTGCTCCCAAACCCACCCTAAAGAGTAGATGCCCTTGATGGCGTGTGCCGCCCTTAATGTTTTTTTGTTGCCGATCAGGCTCTAGGCATTAATTTATCCCAGATTCTTCAAACTTGTACTATATGCCTATCATAAAGCATTTCTCAAGATGGAATCTAGTTTCCTAGAAGATGGTATCAAAATACAAGGCACGGTCGTTCGTTACGAACATGCACCCTACTATGGAAAATCAGAGAGGTGTACAACAGATGGGATATGATGATTATTGTTTATTGATCTATCATTTCCTATTCTCGATGCATGGATCGGATCATTTGTTGTTAATTGATGATCTTGTTGAGCTCGTCCACCTTTGGGCCAACGACCCTGCGCTGCTCGTTACCGTCCTTGAACAGCACGAACGTCGGGAAAGCCTCCACTCTGTACCTCTCTGCTAAATCCTGTATGCATGCAAGCACGGTCAATTAGCGCTGAAATGACCCATAGTAGAGTTAATCAATAGGCCCTGATCGGCGCCCGCCCGGCAGTCGTACTTTAAACTTGTCGACATCCACTCGGCAGAATACGGCTTGATGCCTTTTAGCATCGGCTATAGCCCTGAACGGAGCCAACATGACCTTGGATGGTTCGTTCCAGCTCGCACAGAACATCAGCACCACCTTCAAAGAGAAGAGAGAAAGATCGACACAGATTAGTCATATATTAGAGCTTCAGAAATAATGTACTTCCAGCACAACTCAGAGAGACTACTTAAAAATGGCGATGTACCGGGCAGTTTGCCTTCGTCAGAGCTGTTTCCACATCTTGAGATTGGGTAATGATGTAATAAACCCGGTACCACCCTGGTCTATTCAACGGAAACACTACACCACAACACAAAATTACTGTGAGACATGAGTCACCAATAAACAATCCGTCGGCAAGAGCGCGACCACCCCCAACCACGTTATTAAGTTCCCACTGCCTTGCCCGGTAGCCACCGCATGGCCGGCGATCCATCCATGCCAGCCATGGTGGCCTTGCCTAAGTTCCACGTACTGTGACCCCGATGCATGCATTTATTTTGTTTTAGACATTCTAGGGATGACGATGTTCTCTGCAAAATTTTGTCAAATGGAATTTTTCAGTTCTAAGTGACATTTAAACACTTCTACTCTATATGAATGATGAAGGCTTGTATCATTCCAACGGTATAACAGCCACTTACACCGACACAGAGTTTTGTTGGTACAACTCCTTACTGACTAGTAATAGTAAAGTCGCAGTTGGGTGCTTTAACAACCAACTTGGTGATGTGGGTGTAGGGTATTTGTTCCGTCAACAAATGAACTCCACAGCAGATTTGAGATAGCCAACATGTATTAAGGCAGAAAAGCACAACAGGGGGAAGAACGAAGAAGAGTGGTGTTACCATCGGTGGTCTTCGACATGCTGCTTTGCTTTCGCGGCCTGAGGTCTTGTGGGGAAGGGCAGTACGCTGTGATGGCACGCAATATATAGTTCTGGCTGACACCTGACCGGTGGATCAAGCATCGATTCGCGCCTCTCGACTCTCGAGTACGCAACCGGACACTTCAAAGTTTGGATGGGAAGGAATAAATGCCTTTCTTCGACCTGTCTCAATAGGTTGTATCGTACTACCTCTGTTCTTTTTTTCTAGACACTTTGATCAACACTTGGTCGACATTTTTAGTTCAATTTAAACTAAAAGTGTTGACCAAGTGTTGACCGAAGTGTCCAGAAAAAAAGAACGGAGGGAGTACTCATTAATTAGGTGGCATCTATGACTTCTTTTGATGTGTTATCTTGTGTATGATATAGCTTTGATATGATATCTTGTGTTGTGGCGCAACATCTAATGACACGATAATTTGACACATTATTTAGGTGCCATCTGCGATTTTTTTTACTAATGTGGCAAAATATTAATTGAAAACATAATATGCATGTATCTTGTGTACGATATAGCTTTGACACGATATTTGTATTGTGGCACAACATCTAATGTCACGGAACACTCTAATAAACGGAACATCACAACAATCAATTGTCTTGGATATTAGGGTACGATACTACATGTGCACTGTAGAGCTAGTGTGTTTTTTCCAACAGTATTCATATTTTCCATCCTGTATGGCATCCTTAGATATTGGAGTATGGCACGGTGCACTGGGAATAGCCTTGTTAGTAACGATCGATTCACCTATTTTTATCATTTTATTCAACATTGCATTAAGTATGAACGCTTGTATTTGATCCACCTAGATGCATTGACGAAAACCTCAGAATCCTATCAAACCTAGATACTCATCTGCAACGCGTTATAGTAGTACTCCCTCTTTCCCTTGAGTACAATTCTAGTTTTGTCCTATATCAAATTATTTTAACTTTGACCAAGATTAAATTAAAAAGTATGATTATTTATGATACCAAATAAACATCATTGAATTATCTTAAATTATACGTTAAAATAGTTTAGGATTGCACTATTTAGGAGACGGAGGGAGTAATTTTTTATTTGATGCTACGAGTGCAAGTTCAAACTTGGCTAGATCAAAGAGTCAGAGAATATTAGGCAGCGGTCATCGGGAAAAGAGAACCAAAGGAAACTTTTAGCAGGTGGACGTAGGTCACCACTAAAGATTATTCCAAACCTACGCTTTCGTTTGCACCGTGAAGAAAAATATTCTTTTTTTCTTTGCAAAAGAGAAAAAATATTCCTTGCCGGTTGGCTGTAAAAATATTCCTTGCCAACCCATACTGCCATATTTCCGGATTCCTTATACTCTTTTCATGGCTTGTTGTTTACTTGGGCGAGGAACTATTTATTTAGAGTTATATGAGGTTCTTTTTGTCCACATAAATTAATATTCTTAGCTTATAAAATCCATGATGAGCATTTAACTGATTTTACTAGGGTTGTGAAGAGTACTTCTTAGGGCTTGTCCAGTGGCTTTCACAAACCGACCCATGGGCCGACATGGAGGTTGGATGAGTCGCATGCATTGGGGTTTATGAATTCATATAATAGCCTCCGTGCGAGAACTTTGTAATAATGAATGGTTGAGTGTATGACTTGTGCAGAGGCCGGATGAATATAATTTCCCTTATCTAAAAATCACTGGAGCATGCCGACTCGTTGAGGGGAGAGAGAAGAGTCGATGCAAAATCCTGCATCGGTTCATCCCCATTAAAAAATAAAGGGTTTTTTTAGATCATGCCATTACAACTTTCCCTTTTTTGAAAAATGCCATTACAATTCACGAAATTAGAACCATGCCATTACAATTCTTGTGAAATTTGAAATATGCCATTGGATACGTATTAGAGGGGTTCCCAGCCCACCGTATTTTCGTATAGACCGATTTGCCCTTGAGACTATTGCCTTGACGAGTAGAAGAGAGCGGATCGAGTCCAGATCCAGACGCCGGCGGCCGCCGGGTGCCCCGACCCAGCTTCTTCCCGGCGTCTCCCGCGGCCCTCTTGGCCGGCCGTCCCTGGCCCGCGGCCCCTGCAGTCCTCCCTGCGGTTCGCGGCTCGCTGCCAGCCGCCCCGGCGAGCTCCTGGCCGGCTGCGCGGCTGCCCCGGCCAGGGCCCCCGTAGCTCTCCATAGCGGCGCCCGCGCGCGCGCATGGCCGCAGGGGGAGGAGGCCGGGGTGCTGGGCGCCGAAGGTAGGAAGGCGGCAGGGCCGCGGGGGCTCAAGGAAAAAGGCGATCGGGGCGGGCGACGAGGAGGCGGCGGACGCCGGCGGCAGGCGACGAGGCAGCGGAGGCGGACGGCCGCGGCGGGCGACAAGGCAGCGGCGGACGATGAGGCGGCGGTGTACGGCCCGGCAGCGGTGCGTTTTGGATCTGAGTTCGTTCTCGCACATCTGCAAACTGAAGACTCACGTATACCAATAGACTCAGGGGCAAATTGGTCCGTATGAAAGTACGGTGGGCTGGAAAGCCCTCTGTGAGGTGGTCGTGTCGCCGAGAGGAGGGTTGAATCGGGGACACTTAAAAATAATTTTGCTAACACTTGCAAACCTTAGAGACAAAAGATATGCGGAAGCGTAAGTCTAAGGTGCAAGTGAGTGCAAGTGGATGATCAAGCAAACTAAGGAGGGTCCTTAGATAAACTTCTAAGCAACTAAACCACACTAAGAGACCTCAACCTTAGACAAAACACTTAACTAGAAGATGAAGAAAGACAAGCAAGGAACACTTTTAGTTAAGGGGAGGCTTTGGAACACACTTACAAAGGGACAAGAAAATCACACTAAGATCAAATCACACTAAGCAAGATATGAGAGAAGCTACTTAACAAGCACATAAGATATGAAATGACAAGTGCAAGTAAGTAAGGAGAGGGTTTAGGAATGCTCATTCGACGCGTCGATGTTTTCCCGTGGTATCGGGAAGTTGCCGCTTCCCCCTAGTCCACGTTGAGGACAAGCCTCATCTCCCGTGACATGAAGCCAACATCCCAAGAAAGGAATGCACCCCTTGCGGAGTCGGGCGCCCTCTCCGGGTAGCCTTGTGGAAGGTGGCTCCCAACCTTTTACAGACGTGTCGTGGCCGTCACAAGATGCCGATGATCGGCTCACAACCAACGCCTAACCGGCTAGGTGGTGGCAACCACCAAGAGTAATAAGTCGATGACGATCCCACCCAAGGCACCTAGCTCTTCAAAGCGGCGACGCACCCTCACTACTCTTCTTCTACCTAGCTCCTCTAGGCTCGGGACACCGGACAAACACCAAGTTCACCCCTCATCACTCCACCTAACACCTCATTAGGATTTTCTCCTCTCTGGTAGCACCTCGCTATCCTTCTCTTCTTCTCTCCCTTGCACTCCGATCACCAAGATCGCTTCTCTAGTGCACTTCTCCTTCTTACCTTCCTCCAAGCTCCAATTAAGCCTCACTCCATTCCTGAACAACCCCGCTATTTATAGCCCAAGGCCATCAAATAGCCGTTGCACAATGATCTGGACGCGGGGCAGCGCCGGACGGTCCGGCCAGGGCCACCGGACAGTCCGGCGAACAGCCGCCAGACGGTCCTGTTCGTGAAAACAAAAATATTGAAGACAAAAATAACACACAAGTTTACAACACATGTGTAGCGAGAAACCATATATTTCATTAAATCATTGGATTTACAAAATACATAGTTTACAGAGAGCTTTGTCTTATCTTGTCTTCCTGCGTCGATGCTTAAGGAAGATCTAACTAGAGAGATTGCGTAGTTCGCCGATTCCCAGGGATTAACATGCTTGCCCGGTTAATTACATCTACAGAGCGAGTCTATAGAACACCTCCGATTAAGCTGAACATAATGGTCATATCTTCGTATAGAGTGTTACTCGTCCATGAACAATATAGTGTGGATGGGATGTGTGTAATGAGGGTGGCTTTTATATTGCCAAACCCAGCCGTAACAGCACCATCGCCACGTCGGATGTAAACGGAAGATGTCAATGAAGAGGATGACTTTCGCCTCGTTGGTGCCCAGTCATGTATACGCCGGTCTTCATCAACTCGAATGGAAGTGTTGCCTTTGCCTCGTCGGTACCCAGCAACGATGTATGTTCGATCCCGTCGTGTGGGACATGTCGGTGGAGTGTTGACTTAGCTACGCCATTACTCAGCCAAGATTTCGTCTAGCCTCGTCGGTACCTAGACTGAATGGAATGATTTGATAATAGAAGTGCTGCAATTAGCAGCGTGTGTTTATGTTTGGACGACACTTTTCAATGAAAGCTTGAGACTATTTTAATTTACTGGATGGACGCACATAACGGCAGTTCAATCATCTGGAGTTTTCATTTGAATGCTGTCGAGAGCAAAGGCAGCTCAACAGCTTGCAGCTGGTAACATAGTAAAGCTCATGTTGTAGCCATGTAGCTTACTGGAGATTAAACATAATAATCTCGTATGGCATATGTCTCGTATTTGCATTATTAGCACACGCTAATGCATTGGATAATATTTGTCTCTTCAATATTTCAATCATGCTTGTATGCAAGCATCACGGCTTTGGAGATCATTTTAATGGACGGATGAACTGCACATGCTTGCATTCATCAAATCATCAGCTTGCTTTGTAGCTAATCATCAGCTTGCTTGTAGCTAGCACATGGTATATTGGAGCGTCAGGTCGTGGTGATTCTTGACGTGGCTTAATATTATCTCACATAACAGCAGTCTACCATGTGAAGGTTTAGTTGAATACAGCTCAGAGCAAAATCACTCGCAGCTTGATGGAAGCTAGCTGGTGATGAATTGTAACTCACGCCGTGGTCGTGGTGATACTGACATAGCCTAGTATTCGGAAGAATCATGTTTCTTGTATGGAAAGCAGTACACGTGAGGATCAAAGAGTAAATTATCGCGCCTTCCGGCTTCGTATAACTTCTCTCAAATTATGCATAATCTCTTGTCAATAATATCTCGAGCCTTCCGGCGTCATGGAATTTATTCATTACATATCAAGTAGTACCCACCATTGCTCCTATGTGAATAATATTTGAAGCTTCTCTTATTGTCATATGCCACCATGCTTGGATCCAACAGGCAGACAGTCGGCCCTTCTCTTTTGGAAGGAAGGATACCCGTCTTACTCTGTTGTGAGAAGTAGACTGATCGGCCTTGCCCAATGGGATGGTTCCCGCCTTACTTCTCCAATAGTAAAATTAACAGGCAGACCGTCGGCCCTCCCCAATAGAGAGGATGCCCGTCTAACGCTGTTGTATGAAGATGAGAAGTAGACTGTTGTTCCTTAATTAAAAGGAGGATGCCCGCCTCACTTCTTTGACGATGGAAGCGAGAAGTAGACTGTTGTTGACACCTCCTTAATTAAAAGAAGTATCCTCACTTCTCTAATGATTGATTAGCAGAGGGACGCTTCGCCTTGATGGACGAGCAGACGATGCATCATAGCCGCCGGGAAGACGAGATTAAGATAGGCTTGACGGAGCTCGTCGTGGTGCTAGAAACGTGGTGTAGACTTGGACGGCGAGTTGCAGCGCATGGCCGCGACTCCTCGTTGAGGCGTGGACGCTTGTGCGGTTCCGGCGAGGACGTTGGCCGCGTCGTCTTCTCCGCGTAGATGGCGTCTCTTGGCGGCGGCGCGTATGCGTGTTGTTGCGATAAGGGCGTGTATCTTTCTGCTGGTGCGTCGCGCCGTAACGACGGCCCTGGCGGCGCGCCTCCCGGGCCAGGAAGGGCTCGGTTTATTTATATAGGCAGAGACGGCAGGATTACGTCGGTTGAAGAGTGAAGCAGTTTGAACTGATCCGATTCTATCTCCAATCGGCGTGCATGATTTTATCTCCAGCAATTGGCTAACGACGAGCGAAGGAACCACCGTAATTCACATGTTACGTGAGCTAGGCAAAGCCAGTGCCAGGTGGGCCAGCAAGCACGTATTTAACTTGATGAGGATGCAACTCGAAGGAGATCATCCCGTGTATAATCTCAACTGCAACCACGTGCATCTGAACGGAAACGCGTAGGCAGGCAAATCAGTTTGGATCATATTTAGAGCTCTATCTCTTGCAAACGTGCACGTTAAGTTTTATCCTTAACCTAAGTACTAACCAATCGGCCGACGTACGTATGCATGTATACGTATACGGGCCAGCTCATGAAGGAACCAGGCATGAGTCTGCTTGAGGCTTGAGCAGTAGGCCTACGCATTGCATATGGGCCGTTGTACTCGAGAGTTCAACTTTGCACATATTTCAAATATCTGAAAATATTTAGGGAGAGAAGCCTATGTATACTCAAATAAATTTCATGCATGCATTGTGCACTTAGTAACCTTGCATTTTCATTTTCCTCTACAAATTTGTGTATAAATTTTCATCAAACAGGTGCCGCCCTCTGGCCGTCCGTCCGTCGGTTTCCAGAGAGGACTGGAAACCGACCCCCTCGGGACAGCGCCACCGGACTGTCCGGCCACCCCGCCAGACGGTCCGGTCCCACCCACTGAGGCCAACTGTTCGTCTATTTCCAGAGAGGGTCCAGAAACCGACCCTCTCAGAGGGAAAGCCACCGGATGGTCCGGCCAACCCGCTGGACGGTCCGGCCCCTCTGAGGCCGACAGTCCGCCGCCCCCTTCTCTTCTCCTCATCACATCATCACCTTGGTCACTTGGACATGGGCCCACGACCCCTCCTTGTCACTCCAGACACTCCGGAAGTCCTTCCTTGCCCAACGACACACACTTGACTCCCGGACTTCGCCACCATCACCAAACTGCCACTCTAGACCTAAGCCTCCTTCGCAAGAACGCATCGCCGCTCATCCTAGCTAGATCCCTTGAGTAAGATAGCCCAACCCCCCTTAATAGTCCGGCTTTCCTATGGACTCACCTAGCTACACACAACATGAGCCTTCGTCACACCCGACGATTCTCGACTTCTATGTGTCCTTAGCCTTCATGACCATCCATCTTCTCGCGGACTACATGCACACAGCATCGGGTTAATTCACCTAGAAACGGGCCTTCCGGGTCACCATCTTCTCTTCACTTGCTAAGGGAGCTTCTCTTCTAGGAGTGGAGTTCATTGTGATAGCTTGAAGTGATAACCTACACTCACAAGGATTAGTAGCATAGATGGTGTTGTCATTTATCACCAAAAACAATCATATCTTAGGGGATGGCATGATCCTTACACCCTCTAATACATGT
>JAAXCT010001637.1:0-143931 GCA_012490785.1 Eragrostis nindensis | reverse complement strand
GAAACGAACGCCCTCAGATGTGCTACGTGTGAAATGAAGACACAAGAGGTGCTCGGCTCGGCAGAGAGGCACACATCATCATCCTCAGCCAAGTTCACGAGTCAAAATGGGATGGCCCCCACTAACTCGAACGGGTGGCTGCTCCGTGGGCTCCCGTGGTGAGGCGTGCGCGGGGCCCACCACCGTGCGACAAGGCTGCGGCGGTCAACAGACGTCTCCGGCTCCGGCTGCCAACTCCAAAGCGGCTTCGTCAGACAGCTTGACCACACCAGCATCGAGATTAGGTTCTCTTTTTCTTTTCTTTTACCTTGCATCGTAATTCACGCGCATCTCAACTCAGGAGTATACATGTACTTTCAATTAGTACCCAGGTCCATCAAACTCAGGTTTGTATAAAGCGTTTTTCAGTGTGAATCGCACATGAAGTTATAAGATTTTTGTGAATTCTTTTCCGCCTGTCTTGGTTGATCTGACTCTTGTCTTTGACGCTGTTGACTCGCAATCCCAGCCGAAAACGACCCTATCCAGAATACACCTCACACCAACCCGCTGCCGTTCATCTCGAGGCTCGCGGCATCCACGGTTAGTGATCATTCCCCACGACCCCCTTCCATTCCACCCAAACGCCGCCAACTTCCCCAAAACACCCCCTCCGAATCCGGCATATTATCCCTCCTACTCCTCCGCCCCGCGCTCCTCCCCCTTCTCTCTTCTTCTCCCTCCCCCGCTCTGCTCTGCTGCTCCTCCCTGCAGGCTCGTCTCGGACGGACGCCTTCCTCCCTCTCCGATCCCCTCCGCACCGCGCATGCAGCGGCGGAAGGCCCAGCCCGTTCGTCGCAGGTGAGCTCTCTCGCCAACGAGCTTTTCTTTTTTCTCCGAGGGTGTAGTAATTTCCGGGGCGGATTTGTTTGTTCTGCACGTTCTTCGGCTCGCCTGTCGCGGCGGAATCTTGGGTTGTGCGGTGCCATGTGATGCGGGCTCCTCGAGCTCGGATGCTATCGGCGCAGCGGTCCGTCGAGTTCCGTGTCGCTTTCAGTTCCCAAAGAAAAAAGATTTCGTGTTTCCCCCTGACGGGTGCTGGTTTCGCGGCTTAACACTGCCATTTCCAGCAAATCTCCGACCTTTGCAAGATTCCGTCGAGATCCGCGTAACTTATGTGTTTCTCTGTTTCTGGTGTTCAGACGCTGCTGCTCGTGAGAGCCGCGAGGAGCTGAGGTCCATCTGAGGCCTGAGCTGGAGGAGGAAGACCAGAGTCCAAACAGAGGCCTGTTTCTTCTCCATTTTCAGGCATGGAGGAAGTGGAGGTGGCCAACAGGGCGGCGGTGGAGAGCTGCCACCGGGTTCTGGCCCTGCTTTCCCAGCAGCAGGACCCCGCCCTGCTCAGGAGCATGGCTTCGGAGACGGGTGAGGCCTGCGCCAAGTTCAGGAAGGTGACCGCCCTCCTCGACGATGGTTGTGGCGGCGGCAGGTCAGGCCATGCTAGAGGCAGGTTCTCGAGAACAGGCAGGCCAATGGGGTTCTTGAGCCAGAAGGGCGTCTTGGGGGGCGGCAGCGGCCACCTCACGGAGACGATGCCCGGCTGTTCTGCTGCGCAGTCTCCATCGACTAGCTACGCGCAATTGCGTGCCCGTGCCAATGGAGCGTCGGATTCACAGGGACTGGATTTGGCCAGCTCGAGTGGTGCTCATCAGCTGGGAGCCCCAAAGCTGGTCCAGCCATTGTCGGTTCAGTTTCAGATTGGGAATGTTGCGCACCGGTACCCGTTCCACCAGCAGCCTGCTCGGCAGAAGCTGCAGGCCGAGATGTTCAAGAGGAGCAACAGCGGGATCAGCCTCAAGTTTGATAGCCCTAGCGCCAGTGGTGCCACCGGGACGATGTCGTCCGCGAGGTCTTTCATGTCGTCCCTTAGTATGGATGGGAGTGTGGTTAGCCTGGAAGGGAAGCGGCCATTCCATTTTGTCGGGGTGCCGGTGGCTAGCAACCCGGCGAATGCGCAAAATGCGCCGAAGCGGCGGTGCATGGGGAAGGGGGAGGATGGAAGAGGCAAGTGTTCTGTGACTGGCAGGTGCCATTGCTCAAAGAGAAGGTAACTGTTCTCCTAGTGATTGTTTGTTAGGCTCATATTGTTGAATAGATTATGGACATGGTCTCATCATGCTCTTCATTACAGCAGGAAACTGCGGAATAAGAGGTCGATCAGAGTGCCAGCCATTAGCAACAAGATAGCTGATATACCGCCGGATGAATACTCATGGCGGAAATACGGACAGAAGCCGATTAAGGGTTCTCCTCATCCAAGGTATTAACTGAACAAGAAATATTCGCAGCCGTTAACTAACATTACAATGTGTATCAAATCCTTTTCAGCCTTGATGATTGATGCATTATTCCCCACGTTAATGCCATGAAAGATGGCATATCTGCATCAGGCTCTCAGGGTGGCCCTTTATCTGTAGAATAATTGTTGTGGATACTGCACTCACCTTTTCATTACTCCCAAGTGCTTTTGCAAATTGCAGCCAAAGCGTGTTGATAGCTTAGTAGCTAGAACAATTAAATATGCCTTTTCATATTATCTTGGAGTTCAACACTTTCTTGTGTCCATTTGGGAAAAGGTCGGATCAACCACGGGGGACAGTAGTTAAATTGTTGGTGCTACTTGCATTTGAATGCCAGGCCAGGCTATCTACATCGTTATCTTGATTGCCTGCATTCCCCTACCCAATAAGCTTTAATGTCTGCCCTTGATGATGGGAAAATGTAGCTGTACCATGAAAGCATGCACATGGTGTTTGACTGGATCCAGTTTTGCACCACATTCTCTTTGCCTATGCATGCCTTAACCACGATGATGACTTGAATCCCATGCAGGGGTTACTACAAGTGCAGCAGTGTCAGGGGATGCCCGGCGAGGAAACATGTTGAGCGGTGCGTAGACGACCCGGCGATGCTAATTGTGACATATGAAGGCGAGCACAACCATACCCGCCTACCAGCACAATCTGCCCATACCTAGAGGATCGATAAATCACGGCGCTCCGTTCAGGAAACGCGTAGACATGCCTGTGCTGTAAGAAGTGAAGAATGAACAATGGTCACCAAAAACTTGGTCCAGTGAACTTTGAAGGTAGCAGTACTGAACATGGAGCCACTTGAGGATCTGATGAGATGCTTGGGCCCTCCTGAACTACATGCTATTACAGCGCGATATCTAAGGTGCTGTGGCACCTGTAAGATGATGCAGGAAACAGCCTGTTTCTGGATAGAGACTTGTGAGCTTTCCTGAAGAAGGGTGTGTATGAAGAGCTGAGAACAAAGGTTCAGGAACGGATGGCGGGGTTGGCTTTTAGCGTGCACAAGTTTACTTGCGATGACTTCCTCTGTATGTTGCTTTCGCTTTATTGAAAGATGACATCTTTTGTTGAAAAAAGAAACAATCCTGAATTAAAAAGGTGGTTCTTGCTGATTGGTGACAAGCTAGGACCATATGGTTCTCCCAGGTGTAAGCATTTCAGAATGAAAGGTGCAAATTGTTGATGTGATGGTCATCCTAGTACTATTAGTCTTATGTAAAGCATCTTATACTAATTTTGGTCACAAACTTCTGTCATCTTTGCTCTCTAGACAATAAATGTAATCATAGTATAGATTTACACCAGAGGTCCTAAATTTCTGGTATGTGCAAAAATTTGATGTTCTCTGAAGATAAATAAATCAATACCTGCAAAAATTAATAACTAAATATCTCAAGGAAAAATCAAGTAACTCATGTAACTTTTACAACTAATGCTTGTTCGTCACTTTCAATGCCTCTAACGAGAGGTTGACAATTGAACACGTTAGTTGATGCTTAATTGGAGTCATCCGGACACTATCAGAGAGTGCAAGTCCTGGTGGTTATGTGGGCGCAAAGTAATGAAACACTATTATTGGTGTAGGTCACTGCACTCGACAAATATGCCTAACCAACCGATGATTCATTGCGTGGTCAACCACACTTAAATTGTGATCTATCCTTACAGCCTTAGCTAGGGAGAAACATCTCATATGAGGAAAGGACGAGGAATTAAAGGCGAAGGATCCTGGTGGAAGATTTGTCCCAAGACCTGCAATTATAAAGTAACATAGTACTCGTGTCTAAGTGGAGATCAAGGATGTGATTTAGTAGCTTCAAGCAATGGTCCAGCATCACTTTTTCATCTTCAGACGTCCAAGCAACGAGAAGTTACTTTTTCGTTTTGGTCCCTTTTTGTTTTGTTCTTGTGACTTCTCTTTCCTTATGAATGATGTAAATCTAGCATTGGCTGTCTAGGAAATGCAGCTCCACTTTTCAGGCTTGATTCTTTTCATAACAGCTCTTGTGATGAATTGATAGAACAGGCTAACCCGTGCTTGGTAGGTATAAATGGTAATGGTAACCCGTTAAGTGTTAATGATTAAGCCATTCGCAAAAAAAGTGTTAATGATTAAGACATTGATAAGAAGGGAAAAGAAAAGGTTTGATCGATTGGTATATCCTAGCAGCATGAAGGACACCACCGGGGAGGGGGGCATTGTTAGATTTTTGGCATAATGTCTTTCTTTTACACTTTCGTACTGTTGTGCAAAATTTGTTTCAGAGAACAACATGATTAACAGTTGGCATATCTTGTTTGGATGATGCAGCTTCTCCAGTGACATCTTAACAAATTAAGGATCTGTTGCTCAGTAAACGTCTGATCCAGATTTAATTTTGAATTCGTCATACGTTTGGGTGATATTTTAAGAAACGAACCCACTAATAAATATAGTTCCACTCTACTTTCTTTTTTCGAACCAATAGTACCACTCTACTTTTTATTTTATTTTTTCCTAGGTTACAACCGTGCTTTGTAGGAAAGGAAAATGCACTCTGTGCATGACATGTTTACATCAAGCCAACGGAGCAGACGAGCAGTAGCTTGCGATTTGGAAAGTTATCTCCTAAAACTTTTGTCCCTAGTTTTCGTACTTGAGGTCCAGGCTCCCAAAAGCGTGCCCCCGAAGTCTAAATGAAGTCAGTATGTGATAATGGTTTGCCACAAGTAAAGCCTTGCGTGCGGATCTCCAAGAGGATAAAGCTTCAATCAACATGGATTACATGAAAGTGAAGTTGATGCTCAAAGATGCTGGTAGTGCCATATGTTGCCGCTCAAAGATGCTCCAGATGATTAGTTCATGAGGTCTGAACTTGTGATTATAGAGCATGGAAACCTTTGTTCATTGTCCACTAGTCCATTCCTCTCGATATCTTTTGTATTCCAATCTTTATGCTCATGGAACATTCCGACAATGTTCAAGTCGCCACTTGCAACCTCAGGTCCTCGACTCATTCTTTTCAATGCCAGGCAAAAGTAGAAGATAATTTTCAAGATGATTAGGCCATGAGGTTGATCCGATGATGAGCATGGAACCCTTCGTTCATCGTCCTTCGGCCACGAGTCTATTCCTCTCGACATCATATGTTCTCCATTCTTTATGCTCATGGAGCATGGAACATTCCGACAAAGTGAAAAAGTTCCAGTGGTCACTTTGAACTCCAACTCTCTTTTCAATGCAGGCAAAAACAGAAGTAGAATTTTCAAGACAATTCTTTTTTTTTTGTTTTGAAGAACGTAGCAATATTATGTTATGGTCAAGTTCTGGACACTGAAGAGCAGCGAAACCAACAAGAAAACAATCGACACTGGCGTATGTCAGAAAGCAGCTTACACCACCAAAAGTTTAGGAATCCTAACAGATCTCATCTCAAATACTAGGCAGATGAACAGATTGACAACAAACCAGAAAACACCCATCCCTCACCCCTAAGGCCTGCAAAATAAGCACTTCCTTCCGATTAGTAACCGTAGCTTGGCGGGTACGGAGCACTGCCATAGCTTCCTTGAGGGCCAGGACCGGTGCCACCTGGGGGAGAACCGTATGATGGTCCCCCGTATGGAGCGTAAGAGTTGTAGCCCGCATCTTGAGCGGAAGCGGGAGCAGGTGGGGGGCCCTGGGGTGACGCCTCAGCCATGAAATTCTGCGAGGAAAAAAGATACCTCTATTCAGTTGGCAAGAGAACGAAAACCCATGAAATGTTAAGAATATACGATGTTTTTGCACATTTCAACAAATACAGTTGTCAGCAACATAAACCTACTCCCTCCGGTTTTAATTAAGGAGGTTAGGACAACATTACTAGTTCATTTTTAAGCCAAAAAGATTGTCGTACCATCATTACTAAAAAACCGGAGGGAGCATTGGCAGTCAGTAACATGTACTACCTCTGTTTCTTAATATATGATGTTTAGGGCAATTAATCTAGTTCAAATTGAACTAGATTTGCTGTCCAAACGTCAAATACTTGAGGACAGAGAATACACTGCTTAAGCCTTAAAGCCATAACCATGGTGGCAGGTTTCTTTCTCACTGCACACTTCATTATTGAAACTGCAAATAACCTACTGACCAATGTATCGAGCAAACACCAAAACATTCTAGCAACAGCATAAACCAAATCACTAAGTATCCATTCATGAGTCATCGAGCAACATTCAATCTAATGCAACAAAAATATGTGGTTATACCGGAGACTAGGAAACAGATCACCAAGACATCACATGGATCAGTTCAAAACGGAGGTAACAAAAGCTTATAGTGCTGGTGTAATTTGGAAGGACATGGAAAATTACCTTGATCAGCTGTTGAGCAGTTTGTACTTGCGAGGCTGTTCCGGTTATCTCCACTGTCATCTCTCCAGGAACACCTTCTTGAATACTTATAGTTGCACCACTGTGTCTACGGATGTAACTGATACTGGCACCAGCTGCACCAATGACAGCATCAGCATAGGAAAGAGGAACTTGCATACTGTGGGTTACCTGTCAAAAAGAACAAAGAATTAGTATGTTATCATTGCGATAGGCAGGCAAACAATTCATCAATTGTGGATGGTCAATGAATAAAAACTAACTTGAGAAGACCCATGTGTTTGATTCCCTGATGGAGCACTCGGATTTGCGTCACGTCCATATGAAGAAATTCCATAGTGGGGTTGCTTTTCCACAGGAGGCATTTCTGGAGGAGGATAATAATTGTCTTGTGGTCGTGGAGGCATGTACTGAGGATTCCCACCATAACCTGGACCAGGAGGAGGCATGTTTGGAGGATGACCCCAGGGTGGAGGAGGACCCCATGGCTGAGGTGGTGGCATAGGTTGCTCTCTGGGCACATTGTGCGCTTTCATCTGTCAAGGAGGAAATTATTTTTATGTCAATTGAATAATGCATGCGAGGAAGTAAAAGGCTGCACTGCAGAATATTACTTGCCTGCATTTCAAACAAAGGGAGAACACTGCGGTCAACAAGAAACTTTCTTAAGTGACTTGCTATCAGCTCCACTGCTTTGTGAGCAGCAAGAGGTTCACCCTGAATCTCAACAACTCTGTCATCATTTAATGCTACAGGTGGCACATTCTCTGTGAATGAAAACGGAAAATTAGTGAAAAAATGGCTGGCATGCCACTTCATTGACCCCAAATGCAATTGTTTAAAGTTTCGGTACAAATGGATCAAGCAAGCAAAACAGAAGATAAACAAAGCTATAATAATCAAGTTATCAAGCAAAAGGGAATGGCATTCTCAAGACCTTGTTCATGGCAAAATGGAAGTTCACACAACATCTCAGTACACGCAAATTATAGGTTCACTAAAAAATCAGTCAATGAATGAAGCAGGCAACATGGTTCCCAACAAATACCAAAATCATGCAACTCATGAATGCAAACCTTACTAGTAAATGACAAAAACTGCAATATTGCATTTAGCTACTAAAACCCGCAGAAAAAAGAAGTACTGGTTGAATACACAAAGTGATATGATACAATGGCTTACCTAGAATTCGGAGAACACACTTTGAAGCATCCTGTATGGATTTAATTGTTGCTCCTTGCTTGCCAATCAAGCTGCCAGCTTGGGAAGCTGGCACCAGTAGTCTTGTAGGCCCTACAGTAGCAGCGCCTCGCTGAGGCTGATCAGGTTCACTGTCTAAACCATCTGTTATTCTTTTGTGAACTCTAAGCAACCCATCAACAGCTGGAGGTAGCTCTGCATCTGGTTCATCCTTTGCTGAAATCATTACCTTTAAAACAGAAACAATATCGAGATGTCAGCAAGCAGGTTAAAAGATATGTTGCACACAGATGGACAAGAACCATCTAAAAAAGAAGGAAAAGATCACTAATTAGTAGAAATATGGACACGAATTTGTGAAGCATAAGATGTATAGGATGGAGCGTGTGTTTCCTCATGCAGTAGTTGGATGAAATGGTTACACAGTTATACACATTACAGCTTGGTTCATCCAAATTTTATTTCGTTACCTACAACACTTTGCCTGGAACCGCATCCAATATGAAAAATGGCATATACAGAATGCTCTCCAGGACAACTTAGTTGATACCCTGCTGCCCCATACTAAACCGCCAAGCATTTTTATTATTAGGATTCAGGGCATCTGATGCCAAATTGTTTATGCACAGAAATAAGACAGAAAATCATTCATATGCCATGAAGCTTTCCATTCTTTTCTTCGTACTATATTTTCAGAAAAATTCAGCACCCTGTTAACCATTAATTTCCTAACAATTGTACACGCCATTAGGGTATAGTTGTGATAAATGTGATCTATCCAGTCGTCTAAAAAAGAGCACGCATTAAAGATAACCTAATACTTCTTATCACCTTTAGTTCTTGAATCCCAAGAAGAAAACATGTGGATGAGAAATTTATTTGGAAGTCACTTGTATGTAGAGCTGCTGTTTTTGAAGTAGGAAGCTACCAAAAATATTGCAGGAAAAAGCGTATATACACTTATACAGATTTTGTACTTTCTAAAGTGTATGCACTTTTATATTCTGATTTTGCATATACCATCATTGTTCCATAGAACTAGACTGCTATTTACGAAATGGTTAGGACTTACAATTCAGTTTTCTTTACTGTACATTTTTTGGTCCTCCCGTTTACTAATTGACTCATTGTTTTGGTCAAAAAATCAAACAGGTCATGGAATTACCCGACAACATATGTAGCTCCTCGACTGGGATCTTCATCCAATATAAGGATTTAAATCATGTGGTGGAGCACAACACTGAACTTTGATTACCACATCTGTGGTTCTACTTTGGAATTTGGATACACAAACGATTCGACTTGATGCCTTAAACTGCAGTCAGAACCTGCAAAGATTAGTTTGTTATTGCTTTTGGTACCATTATGTACCTGAACACCATTTTGCTGATAATCTGCTCCTTTCACTTTTATAGTTCATTTACTGGTGGAGAAACATCTAGGCCAGTAGTATTTGTATTACACAGGAACCATACCCCAATTTCCCAATTTGACTATCACTCGTATATACAACTACTTAGTTAAAATCATCTTGTAACTGATCAGATATTTCTTTTAAGAACTTTTTGTGTTTGCAATAACTCTGGCATCAACATTTACTTGTGTCTTTATAAAAGGAATAACTAGGAAAGTCAGTATCATCATCTGAAAGTTCCCAAAAAAAAAATAGTTTATTGCAATACTTGTCTTTTTAATAATCCTGAATTCACATATAATTGACTGCAGACAAAAACGGAGTTAGAGTTTTGATTATCCACTTGAAATTATGCTCTGAATATCTTTCATTACTGGCAAGATACACCCATTATAGGCAGGTGGTGAACTGGCGCTTAATTCATTGAGTATTGTTTAACAGATATACATGCATTTTATTGTAGGAATAACTTGTCTAAAATTTAAAGGGAATATAAAGTTCCAACGACAGTAGTGATAACAGAGTAAAATGTATCAGGGGATAACTATACTCCTGTTCACTTAACCTAAACTGACTAACTTTGAGAGGAACTGCAATACGTAAGATGTTTGAATTTTAAAATGAACCCCATTTAGAAGGAACAAGGAAAGAAAGCTGGCCATATCAAATCAAAATGTCAATAACCAGCTCCTCATTTCCTCTAAAAAATTTCCAGGAAGTAACCATGTTTAGAATGCTTTCCTGAGCAAATAAAAGGTAGAAACGATTATAATTAACTATAGTGCCACCAGACAAATCGCACACCAAACTACCAGGGATCAGTAAACATGAGCATGAAGGCATGTTCTGAAAAGCTCAACTAAATGGGTGGTCGGATATTTAGCTGCCTGTAGCTATAAGGCTTCCAAGCTGACACGTTTTCCAACAGTATACTACAAATTATCTACATGTATTATACATAAAGCTCTCTAAGGTAACAAGTGGCGTTTTGCTGCTATAGAGACCACGTGAAACGATATTTGGACATAAACTCAGCACGCCTAGAAGGCTGTACATATTAATACACTGAACAAAATTAATTTATTAAAAATGTAGCCAGTTAAAGAAGAGAATAGGGGGCTTACAGCTCTTTCTGTTGCGCCTTGTGGGCCCTCAAGAACCTTTATGCGAGCCTTGGATTCCTCACACATTTTCTTGATGAAATCCCCTTTACGGCCAATGACAGCGCCCACCTTCTGAGCAGGAACCAGTATACGGAACACACTCTCTCCAGGCCACCCAGGCCATTTCTTTTCCTCAGGCTCAGGCACCGCGGTATCCTGTTGCTTGGCCTCAGCCTCCTCGCTGTAGACATTTGCAGGCTCGTCCTGCGGGGGAATAGCTTGCTCCTCTTTGTTCAGATCTACCACATTTTCAATGTTCACATCTGACTGCTCCGGGTTCATCAGCTCGTCATCATGGTTCAGGTCTTTGGGTTCCTCGTCATCTGGCTTCTCCAGTTCTTCCTGGAGCTGCTCTTCCACGGCAGGATTTGGTTGTTCCTCATTGTCGAGGTTAATGGGAACACCACTCATGGTGTCCTCCACAGGGTTCTCGACTTGCCCATCCATATAACCTGGAAAAAACGAACAAATCAATTCAAACACCGCAAACTATCAAATACAACGGCGCAATACACAGCTGCACAACTAGCCATCCAAACCCTTGACCAAACTGACTAGAGCTCGTAGCTCGACCTCTGCACTGCACAGAAGCTAACTCTGCTCCACATACAACTCAGAGCGGCACAGACGCTGACGCATCCAGTTCGGAAAGCCAGCCACAGTAGAAGAACACGACACTTTAAACCCTAAATCGAGAGCAGACAAGCGAGCTCGCACTCACAGCACAAGACCCTCGCAGGACAACTAATAGAGTACAAACTACTGCCGGGAGCGCATCTGTCGAACAAGTCCAGAAGGGTACAAAACTACAGCGCGAGCACGCGAACCCTAGCGGCCGACCACGGAGCACCGCGCCCATGCTCGCCCACGCAAGCACGCGACTGCGTCGCAAGTGAGAGAGGGAGGAGGGGTCGCGAACCTTGTGGAGGGGGTAGGAGGGGCCTCGCCGGAGAGGACGCCCGGCCACCGCCGCCGCCGCCGGGGAAGAGGGGAAGGGTTTTGTCTGAGTCGGGGGAGCACGGGTGCGGATTTGGGAGGGGGCGTGTGTGCTCGTGCGGTTCAGTTTGATTTAACCTGATCTCGGCCTTACGTTACCTTGCCCAGCTGTGCTCACGGCCCACGGGCCAAGGCAGATTAGGCCATCCACTTTTGCGTGCGCATGCCGTTATTGGGCCTGAATTTTTGTTTGTTGGACTGGGCGGTGGGTCCCCATGCTTCTGTGAGGGATGAGGGAGGGATCTGCTCTCCATCAGATTTCGTAGCATCTCTCTGAAAAAAAAAGAAAAAAAATCAGATTTCGTAGCAGCGGAAAGCCGTTCGTTACTCCTGCACGTACTCCTGCAACAATAACACACGAGCTCATCCGCAGAGGATCAAGGGTGCGCGGGTCCCCCACGCCGCCACTCCACCCGTGACGAGGCAGCCACCGGGACTCCTGTCGTCTTCCTCGTCACCACGCACGGACTCGCCACGGCACCAGCCACCACCACCCACCCCTCCACTGCCGCCGCCGTGCCAATCTCTTTAACCTCTCCCGCCGAACCAACCATCCGGCGTACCGACCCAACACGAAGCATGCCTCCGCCGCCGCACGTCGCTCGCCTCGTCCTCCTCCTCGCGTTCCTGGTGGCCGCCGCCGCCAGTGCTGACGCGGGCCACGACGACGCGGCGGCGCGTCGGACGATGGAGGCGTTCGCGGGGTTCCCGTCGTCGGACGACGGCGAGTCCCCCTTCAGCGTCGACTCCGAGGGCCTCCAGCGGCAGGTACAATACAACCGACCGGAGGACGGGTCCCCCCTTCCCCACCACCGTCGTGCTCGATCGTGCTGCGCGGCACGGCTGGCTCGTCTCCGGCTCGCCCTGGGATTTGGCGGTTAACCGGATGTACGTTTTGCAGATTGATGAGCTGGCCTCGTTCTCCGACTCGCCGGCGCCGTCGGTGACTCGCGTCTTGTACAGTGACAAGGATGTGCAGGCTCGAAGGTGAGGTGACACTGACACCCAACACTACTTCAGATTACGCGCTGTTGGTGATAGCTGGTAGCGAGTAAAGGCGAGAAGCATTGAGCAAGCCCAATAAAGGGCGTATCGACCGATTTCTCAGTTAAAAAACTATTGTGAAAGAGAGAGAAAGACAACCTAGTCGCGTCTGCCGTCGACCGGCTGAGCGCGTCCGCCGAGGCTGAAACCCACGTGCAAGGGCCCGTTTCTGCTCCTAGCATCCTCGTCTTGCCTGTTCTCTTACTCAAAAACTATTTCTTTCAGCAGCCATGCGTTAGACAAGTTGCTGTGGGAGTTGGTCGCTAGTCTTGTCTCATGCTGCAATCAGACAAGGCTTATTGGCCTTGCTCTAGTGTCTGCATAGTGATTTGTGTTTACCTGTGGCTGTGACCAGTTTTGGCCGTACGGCGCTTGAGGGAACTGGATTCATGAACAGAACACTGATCCCCGGCTCATTCTTGTTCAAAATTTGAATTCGGATAGTTGTTGATTTAACAGGAGTGGCAATCCCATTTCCGTTGTGATATTTATAGCTGATATTGTGTAGCAATAATTCACATCTTTGGCTACCTATACAATAGGACCTGGAGATTTCTTGGTTCAGTCGTGTTGATTGTTGGCTTGCACCTTGGATGTGCAGGTATATAAAAGGGATAATGAATCAGCTAGGCCTTTCTGTTCGGGAAGATGCTGTCGGTAACATATTTGGCCGTTGGTGAGTTGGTTTTTGACAGGTCCTAGATTGTGTGTGTTTTTTTTCTTTCTTTTCATGAGCAAAAGGCTCCTGGATTGTGTTTCTGGTTAAACTTTCATACTTTGCATGTCATCACTCATCAGTCATCACTAGTAAGATTTAGCAAAAATTTCTATGTCAACTAATGTACTAAGAGGATGGATGTTTCCTCCTTTGTAAGGCTGTAATAACTAATAAGACCGTCAGTTTTAAAGTCTCTGGCTTTCGTTGAACTTTAGGTTCTCAAGTCTGTGGAATTGCCTTGTCCAATGCATTGTGTGCTTGTTTTCAGGGAGGGTTCTGAGGCTGGACTAGGAGCAGTTGCTACTGGTTCTCATGTTGACGCCATCCCATTCTCAGGGAAATATGACGGGGTTGTAGGTGTTCTGGGTGCTCTTGAGGCAATCAGTGTGTTGAAAAGGTAACATATACGGCCTAGTTTTTTACCGCTTCCGAGACAATGAGGATTCTTTGGCGGGCATTTTTTTCTACTTCTATCCATAACATGGCTAGTTATTCTCTCTAAGGCTTACTTGTTTTTCAGCCGTCATACATTTTTATACAAGGATGTCACGGAGCATGCATGATTAAAATTTTAATATTGTTGCAGTGTTCTATTGTATCCCTGTATGGCTGTAACTTTGATCTAACTGCTTAGCTGCATATTGATTAGTTGGTTCCTGCTACCGTCAAGTGGACAATTGAAAATCCACATCTGTTCTGTGGCGTAACTAAATATTGTTTTTAAGCATTGATCTTAGTTACAAAACGTCAAAAATCACTGTGCCGCATATTTTCCCATGCTTAGAAATGTGCTGTAAATAAAGCTGAAATATTTAGTCAACGAATATCTAAAACGTGTGTTTTCCTTGTTACAGAACATTGTCAGCATTGGACAACTTAAATATGAATACTGGATTTCCAAAAAAATAATGCTTGAATTTGAGGTGACAACTAGGCTTTATATGACTGATAGACAATGGACTGATATAATACTATGAATCCTCGTTATATCCTTTCACCTGATCAATAGAATTGGCAAGGTTTTTACTTAGTTACATTGTCACAGTGGCATAAACCTTACATGTTATAACTTGTCACACATTTGAGTATGTGACTTAGCTTTTATTTTTCTTCTTGAGACAACCCTTTCCTGTTTCGCCTGCTTGTGTCATACAGATCTGGTTTCCAGCCAAAAAGGTCTTTGGAGGTTATTATGTTTACATCAGAGGAGCCTACACGATTTGGAATCAGCTGCTTGGGAAGGTGAACCTTTTACAGATAGTTCTGCTTGGGCGAATGACAGCATGCATTTATTTTGTTGGTTTTTACATTCGCACTTCGAAAATATGCAGCCGCTTAATGGCAGGGATTGAAGAACTAGCTCAGTCCCTCATAAAAGTAGTTGATAATCAGAATGTGTCATTTCTAGAAGCTGCAAGCTCTGCTGGTTATAAGATGCATCCAGAGGACCTGCATAGCGTGTTCTTAAAGAAAGACGGCTACTCTGCTTTTATAGAGTTGCACATTGAACAGGGTCCGATCTTGGAAAAGGAAGGTGTGTTCTGAGTATATATTAATATGTCTTGTGGGATGACATTGCTCTGACTCCTCTTCATACGAACAGGTATCCCAATTGGCATTGTTACTGCTATTGCTGCTCCTGCAAGTATTAAGGTGGAATTTGAAGGGAATGGAGGTCATGCTGGAGCAGTGCTCATGCCTGCAAGGTTAGTAAGTCCATTCATTTGATTACATTCTTGAGGATGGATCTTCACGGTAGTAAAAGGGGTGTTTTACAGAAACGATGCTGGACTAGCAGCGGCTGAGTTGGCATTAGCAGTTGAGAAACACGTTCTGGATTCAGGATCAATTGATACTGTTGGAACTGTTGGTATAATTTCTGATATATAAAATTTTATTTTCAGTATCATATGCACTCCTTACTTCATGCTTGTGGCATCATAATATCATGTAGCACATTTGGACAAAATATGTGCTGCTTTCTTGCTCAGCATATTGTTTTCCATTGCATTACGTCATTACGTGCACTTTAATTCACACTCATACTTGTTGAAATTACGTCTTCTCTCCGTACCAATATAACGTGCATACGAGGGAGTCCCAGTGAAGACTGTATATGTACCATTCTTAGCTGAGTCAGTACACATGCAACCTTGGTGTTCCGATCACATTAACTTGAACTCCATGCACAAATGCTCTCTGAAATATGCTGAAAGGTTAATAAATGAATAAGTTTATGTATCTTATGTTTTATCCCATTGTAGGGTAGCTGCTCTATCTGTTCTAATTTTTAACCAACATTCATGAATCATGATGCTAGTAGCCAGCAAACGTATCAAGTGGATTTGTCTCAAAAGTAACATTTGAACAAATGTTGTGGACACATTCTTTAGAAATCAGTACCAGCGACGTAAGAAGTCCCAGGTTCCTAATAGTGGCTAGTTTATTGTAACTCGGTTTGTGAACGTGGCTGGTTAGGATTCGTTTTGATTAGTCGGCAAGTTGTGGAGTCGGAGTCTGTTAGGATTGTGTCAGCTCTATTTATATGAGCCAACGTCTGTCAATTAGGTTTAAGCAGAAGTTGTACCGAGAACTCAGAGCCTCAAGGAGGGCGAGTTAGGTTACTGCTACCTGCTATCTCGCTGTAATCTCGTCTAGTTCATATCAATAATACCAGCCATATCATCTTGGTATCAGCTGGGATTTTCCTCGCACCTCACGCTTCCACAACCCATCGCATCATCGCCACAATGGCCGGCGACGGTAAAGATCCCGCCGCCGCCGCCGCCGCCGCCGACGCTGATGCCGACGGCAAGGCTTTCGTCACGGTGGACAGCCTGGAGACGATCGTTGAGAAGCTGATCAAGAAGATCAACGAGTTGGGCTCCAAGATCGAGTCCTCGGACGCCGCCAACAAGCAGGAGAACGCTCGTCTTTCAGCGTCCATCAACAATGTGCAGACTCAAGTGTTGGAGAAGCAGGGCAAGTTCGAGTTCTCCTCAGGCTCGTCCCACGTCCCACCGCCGCCGCCGTCCATCGTCCACAAGCTCCGCTTCCCCAAGTACGACGGCGCCGACGACCCGCTAGGGTGGCTGCACAAATGCGAGCAGTATTTTCGTTCGCAAGGGACTCCAGAAGATCAGAAAGTTTGGACGGCTTCGTTCTACCTCGACGCCGCGGCCAGCCAGTGGTACTATCGGCTGGAGAAGAACCGTGGTTCCGTGCCACCATGGCCAGAGTTCGTGGACAGCATCAACAAGAGGTTCGGCCCCCCGGTGCGCAGCAACACATTGGGCGAGCTGACGCATCTACGGCATACGGGTACAGTGGACGAGTACCAGGATCACTTCCTCAAGTTGTTGGCTCGCTGCGACGGTGTCACGGAGCGCCAACAGATTGACATATTCACAGCTGGCCTCCTCAACCCCATGAGCACTGATGTGGAGATGCAGAAGCCGGACTCCCTTGAGGACGCCATGGCTCTAGCGCGTGCGTTCGAACGACGTTCACAAGTGGAACAGGACGACCCGCGCCACATCGTGCGCGCCACGCCGCGGCCGTCGTCCAGGTCGTCGACATCATACGGCGCGCCCAGCAAGCCGGCACCACTCGCAATCACCGCGAGCTCCTCCACAACAGCAGCCACGAACGTGAAACCCAACACAGCTGCCGGACCACGTTTCGTGCGTCTCTCGCCGGAGGAGATGGCCCGCCGTCGCCTCGAAGGACTCTGCTTCAACTGTCCTGAGAAGTTCTCCCAGGAACACGTAGGGAAGTGCACGAAGAAAGGCATCTATTATCTGGAGGTCCACGACGCCGACGACGCGAACGACGTCGCGTCTGAGGATGACATGCATGTGTCTATGTGCGCACTCACAGGAATTCAAGCTGGCGCCACTCTGCAATTGGCGACCTCCGTCCTCGACACCAAACTGGTCGCACTGGTGGATTCCGGGTCATCTCACTGCTTTATCAACACGGACACAGCGCGACGCATGGGGTTCACACCGACGCCGCGCCCGGGCCTCACAGTGGGCGTGGCCAATGGCGAGCGGGTGGCATCGGACGGGGTCTGCAAGAACATCAAGATCCATATCGACAAAGAAGAATTCAACATCGACCTCTACCTCATTCCACTGAGCGGTTTTGAAATCGTCCTGGGCTGTGATTGGTTGCGCACGCTGGGAACCATCATTTGGAATTTTGAGCACCTGTCAATGGCGTTCTGGCGCAATGAGCAATTGGTCAAATGGGTGGGTGTCAACGCACCGAGGGCACCAAGTCTCGCAGCGGCAGAACTGTCGTCGTACATGAAGTTGCTGCTAGCCGAGTTTGCTGACCTGTTCTTGGAACCCACTGGCCTACCTCCACAGCGACCGTGTGACCACCGCATCCATCTCCTGCCGGGTACAGAGCCTGTGGCGGTCCGGCCATACCGTTATGCTCAGTTGCAGAAAGATGAGCTCGAGGCGCAGTGTGCCGCCATGCTTGCTCAAGGCATTATCCGACCAAGCACATCAGCGTTCTCGTCGCCTGTGTTACTCGTGCGCAAGAAGGACGGATCATGGAGATTCTGCGTCGACTACCGTGCTTTGAACACGAAGACTGTGCGTGACAAGTTCCCGATTCCGGTGGTTGAAGAGTTGCTGGACGAACTCAAAGGTGCTCTGTTTTTCACCAAGCTGGATTTACGAAGCGGGTATCATCAGGTGAGGATGCATGCGGCTGATGTGGAGAAGACCGCTTTCAGGACACATCAGGGCCATTTTGAATTCTTGGTCATGCCCTTCGGATTGACAAACGCACCGTCAACCTTCCAAGCACTGATGAATGAGGTGCTGCGCCCGTTTCTTCGCCGCTTTGTTCTTGTGTTTTTTGATGACATTTTGATCTTCAGCAAGTCCTGGGCAGAGCATTTACAACATGTCCGCACGGTGTTTGCTGCCTTACGCGAACATGGTCTCATGCTCAAGCAATCCAAGTGCATTTTTGGTGAACAACGCATGCATTATCTGGGGCATGTCATTGCCAACAGTGGAGTCGCCATGGATGAGGACAAGGTAGAAGCTGTTCGTGCTTGGCCGCTTCCACGCACAATTAAAGCATTGCGTGGATTCCTTGGGTTAACAGGATACTATAGGCGCTTCATCAGCAATTATGGGGTCATTGCAGCACCACTCACAGCTCTTCTGAAAAAGGAGGCGTTCCTCTGGTCAACGGCAGCAACAGATGCCTTCAACAAGCTCAAGCACGCGTTGACGACAGGTCCGGTGCTGCAGCTGCCGGATTTCACCAAGCTCTTTGTGGTCGATTGCGATGCATCAGGGTCGGGATTTGGGGCTGTGTTGCATCAAGGACAAGGTCCCATAGCATTTTTCAGTCGCACGGTGGCTCCACAGCATGCCAAGCTTGCAGCCTATGAGCGTGAGCTCATTGGACTGGTTCAAGCAGTACGCCATTGGCGGGCGTACTTATGGACAACTGAGTTTGTCATCAGGACTGACCATTGCAGTCTCAAACATCTCCTCGACCAGCGCTTGTCCACTATTCCTCAGCATACTTGGGTAAGCAAATTGTTTGGTTACAGCTTTCAGGTTGAGTATAAGCCTGGAAAACTGAACACGGTGGCGGATGCGCTGTCGCGTCGTGATGAGAACGAGCCCGACGTCCACGCTCATGCCATCTCACGCCTGGAGTTTCAGTTGTTCGCCGACTTTCAAGCTGAGGCGGTGACCTTGCCTGAGATCGTGGCCAAGAAGAAGGACATCGTGGATGGTACCGCCGGCGCAGCATGGACGGTGGTCGATGGCTTGGTCATGCATTCGGGCCGCATCTTCGTTCCATCATCATCCTCGCTGTGGCCACAGCTCCTCACAGCAGCTCATGGCACCGGACATGAAGGTGTGCAGAAGACGTTGCAGCGCCTGCGCGGCTCCTTTTATCATCCACAACTCAACAAGCTGGTACGTGAACATGTCCAAGGGTGCCTTGTCTGTCAGAGAAATAAGACGGAGCACTTACATCCGGCCGGCCTTCTTCAACCACTGGACGTGCCAACAACTATATGGAGTGACATTGCAATGGATTTCGTGGAAGGTTTTCCAAAGGTTGGTGGCAAATCAGTGGTTCTCACGGTGGTTGATCGTTTCTCTAAAATGGCTCACTTTATTCCGTTGGGGCATCCGTATACGGCACTGACGGTGGCTCAGGCTTTCTTCGACAATATTGTCAAGCTTCATGGCCTGCCGTGTTCAATCGTGAGCGATCGTGATCCTGTGTTCACAAGCACTTTGTGGAAAGAGCTGTTCGATCTCTCCGGTATCAAGCTTCGCATGAGCTCAGCGTTTCGGCCGCAGACTGACGGTCAGTCGGAGGTGACAAACCGTGTCTTGGGTGTCTATCTTCGTTGTTTGGCAGGAGATCGACCTAGGAGTTGGCTTCGTTGGTTGCCATGGGCCGAATATTGTTACAACACCTCATATCAGTCCGCATTGAAGACGACGCCGTTCCGTGTGGTGTTTGGACGGGATCCTCCCACACTTATGTCTTATCAGCCGGGACTTGCCAAGGTGCTCGCTGTGGATGCACAGTTACAGCATCGCGATGAGTTTTTGGCTGAAATTCGTGAACGTCTTCTTCAAGCTCAAGACTACATGAAAACAGTCCATGATCGTGATCATCGTGCGCTGGAGTTTGAAGTGGGAGAGTGGGCATGGCTGCGATTGCATCGACGTGCAGCGGCAGGTATCAGGGACACAACAAATGCTAAGTTAGCGCCGCGCTTCTATGGGCCGTTTCAAGTGGTGGAACGCATTGGCAAGGTGGCCTATCGCTTGCGTTTGCCGCCCAAATCTCGCATCCATGATGTGTTCCATGTGGTTTTCCTCAAGAAGCTCAAGGGTGATTCGCCAACAGAAGTGGTGGCTCTTCCTCATGTTGTGCACGGTCGTGCAGTGGCTTCGCCGGCTCGTGTAGTACGTGCCAAGCCAAATCGTGCAAGTTGGGATTTGTTGGTGCAGTGGACGGATTGCAGTGCCGCTGATGCAACTTGGGAGCCTCTTGAGCAGTTCAAGGCAAATTATCCTGAATTCAAGCTCGAGGACGAGCTTTTTGGTCAGGAGGGGGGAAGGGTTGTGGACACATTCTTTAGAAATCAGTACCAGCGACGTAAGAAGTCCCAGGTTCCTAATAGTGGCTAGTTTATTGTAACTCGGTTTGTGAGCGTGGCTGGTTAGGATTCGTTTTGATTAGTCGGCAAGTTGTGGAGTCGGAGTCTGTTAGGATTGTGTCAGCTCTATTTATATGAGCCAACGTCTGTCAATTAGGTTTAAGCAGAAGTTGTACCGAGAACTCAGAGCCTCAAGGAGGGCGAGTTAGGTTACTGCTACCTGCTATCTCGCTGTAATCTCGTCTAGTTCATATCAATAATACCAGCCATATCAACAAAACTGCCATTACTTCTCACTTATAAACTAGTACATGTCAGGTATTCTGCAGCTGCATCCAGGAGCCATCAATAGCATTCCAAGTAAATCTCACATCGAAATTGGTAGGATCCTATTTCCTTCAAAACAAGATGTGATTTTTTACAGGAAAATATGGTAATTTTCCAACAAACTCGAAATGTCCCGCATACAGATGTAAGAGATATTGATGAGAAGAGAAGAAATGATGTCATTAAGAAGGTTCGCCAATCCGCAACAGAGATATCAAAGAAGCGTGGGGTAGTGCTATCAAAATTCCAAATCATCAACCAGGATCCACCTGCGCAGTCAGACAAATCAGTCATTGATGCAATGGAATTTGCTGCAAAGCAGTTGAACCTTGAGTATAAGCTTATGATCAGCAGAGCTTACCACGATTCACTCTTCATGGCCAGGTTCGTTACCAGGCCCTAACAGAGATTTTTACCTTTGCCGGAATATTCTTCTTTCCTTTCATATTAAATTTATTCGTACTATCTGTTTTTGAAATATTCATTTTACTGTATTGCCAATTATCAACTGATACGTCCAATTATCTTCGTTCTCCAGAATATCACCAATGGGTATGATCTTCATCCCCTGTTACAAAGGTGCGTACCCCGTCTCACTTTCGATTAATAAGATATAAGCGAACATTTCTTTACAGAAAGATAAGGGTGTTAAAAGAAAATATGACTTAGAAATGCCGCATTCTGTTTGTTGGAATTAGTAATATCTCAGTTATCATCTCATTTGTGTTTGTTGAAATAATGTAGGAGCAATATTGCAGTTCTTTTATTTTTTGTACAACACTACCACTATCAAAAGTAAACGGCCAGAAAATCATCTTTTCCCGTGTAGGTTACAGCCACAAGCCCGAGGAGTATGCATCGCCAGAGGACATGGCAAATGGGGTCAAGGTTTTAGCCTTGGCAATGGCTAAACTATCCATGGGTTGAGCACGGTGGAGTCCAAACACGAAGCCCAACAACACTTGGTACTCTCGCCGGTAATAAGTTGTGCCACAGTTGATTGAGGAATAAAGTTAAGTCTGGATGTGTTGAAAACCCAATGCAGCTGCTTCAGCGAGGACCGCAGCATTGTAGCCAAGCACCTAAATCTGAATGTACCATACGAGCTCACAAAGATGAAGCCAGAAATGAACAACACTACTCCCAGTGTTGGGCGACCCAACCGTTTTAAGATTGAGGATTCCCGTTTCGGGAAATTAAACAAACAAAAAACTGTTTTAAGGTTGAATGAAGTTATCAATAAATAAATGGCATGTGTCCTCAATGTCTCTAGCATATCCAACTTGCTTGGGATAAAAAGGCTTTGTTGTTGTTGTTGTTGTTGTTGATTGTATGTTTACATTCCGTAATTGTCATCTCATGGTCTTCTTCAATGGAACAAAAAGAAAAGAAAGGAAGAACAGTCGTGAGGATGGTACATGAATGAATGTGCTACGGATGGTAGTAAATATATTGTCAAAGTTAATGGAGAAGGGTAAAAACCTGCTAGCTATATAACTCCTTCAGCGGAATTGTCCATTTCTTAAGGAAAGCCAACCCAAGGATAGGACTATTTGGGTAAGAGTTTTGAATGGTGATCTTGTTTCTGGTGGTCCAAATTGCCCATGCAAAACCTGCAAACAGAAACAACCCCATCTGGTAATTGATTCCAAACAATTTACTCGACCATTTTGAGGTCAGAAATTTCCGTTATTTTTTCAGATGAAATGACGGAATGCTTTTGCGCTTAGTGCCTCTTCTTACTATACATGTAACCAGCGCCCCTCGTCTGTTTTGAAATTTTTTTTCCTTTTTAGAACCCGCGAGTAACGCGACAATAGTCCTCAGGCCACCAGGGCAGGTACAATGCTATACATAAGCAATCTCATAACCCGTCTCATGCAACTCCATGTAGGATTTTTGATGAGGTGGAAGAGAGAAAGAGGCGGTTGTTTAGAAGTATGTGACGGATTGCACACCATTGTACGAGTTATAGTTGTCATGCAACTCATAAATATTATTTTTCTCATTCATAAATTAATAAAAAATACAATTACTACAAGACAGCTAAAACAATCACCCATGGTACAAATCGTCTGATAAACCATCTAAAGATTACGTGTTAAATGAGACGAATTATGAGACAACACCTTTGTACTTGCCATCAGGGTTCAGTGTCTCTTGAATCAGAGTATGAGGGAATCCAATGAAGCCTGGTTCAATTTGAGAACCCGCGGGTAGCACAGCTTACCGTTCAATCATCATCATTTTCCAAGTCTCAGTTATGCCACAACTTCCTGGTTATCTTGCAAACCTTCGAGTAGATGCAAATGATTTGGCGCTGATTACTTTTGAAATACCGCACTTCGTTTCTCAATGAAATGGTGATAATAATATCTGAGAATAGTGACGTATTTGTGTGGTGCAATGGTGCAAACTGCTACAACAAAATGTATTAGTTTGCTATTTTCTTTTTTCTTTTTACAAAGTTTGCTATTTTCTTGCCACCTAGAAGAAGAATAAAATATTTTTTTTGGGGGGGGGGGGGGGGGGGGGGGGGGGCATGGTTCCCTTGGCTTGCTCATTGATTCATTATGCTCTGTTTGGCACATTTAGTTCTGTTCTGATTTTTAAAATCAACAGTTATGATGCTAATAACTAGTTTATTTCAGACGATGCAGGATTCTGTTCGTTAGAAGTAGCGTAAATATTTCAAATGCAGAAAGGAACTAGCACCTACAGTTAGAGCCATTCAAATGTGAAAGATGTCGTTCATCTCATCCCTCATAATCCCTCCAAACAAACATAAAACAGAGACCGTTTCGCCCCTCCAACCAAACCTACAGTGGGACGGTTCCGTCCCAAAAAATAGGATGGTTCCGTCCCGTCTCACCTGGTTCCAAAACCAAACAGACCAATGTAGGAGCAATAATGCAGTGCTCTTTGCTTGCGTGATAACGAATGGCGCGACCCCACGACTCGCCTCCACGTGTTTATTAGATTTTTGTTTGGATCAAATGCTGTTATTATTATTAGCGTTTGTTGTTTTAATTATGAAGTATTGATTCATACTATAAGTTTGCTCAAAAAGAAGATGATGATGTAGTATCTCTTAATCACGCTGACACGGAGTTGCCATGCCGGCGAGCGGAGAGACCAAGACTGGGTTTTCAGCCTTGGCGCGGCGCAGTCACAGACTCACAAATGAGCCAAACAGGGCGCACACTTTCAAAATTGGTTCATACGGTGCATGGAACTCATACTTATGCGACAGAGATTTTTCGTACTATCGCAATTCAAGTGAACGGAAATAAGCTTAAGCAAAAGAAAAACGAGAATTGCGTGAAATGAGATGTATAGCATGGTCAGAGACCGGAAGATTATGACCAATTCAAACCAAATGCATGAGAAGGCGAAAACAATGGCACGCCATCACCTCGTGTGTGAGCTTGGCCTCTGATGTTAGCTAGTGAGAGTAACTTTTGCACAAATAAAAGCAGAAGTGTTGGTGGAAGCCAGAAGACCTGATGGGTGCACACCTTTCCTATATTTTTACTGCTGAGTACCGATAGATAGTGAGAAACTGGAGGAAATCTAATCAGATGGGACTGCATAATGCGAACATAGGTATCCTGCTAATTGTGTTTGGGTTTCGGAATTCTGGAGGAACAGCCAGGTATTAGTTGTTACACTTTCATGCGACATGAGTCCTTGGATTTTCGCTTGGGCCTCACGGAATCGTCATTGTTCACCTAGAATCTCTCCTGATCTTGACGTCTGCCGCACTTGGTTTCCGGGAATACATACATTTCCTCATGTATCCCCTAAATCACCCCCCATTTTCTTGCTGCGTCTAAAAAATTAATTGCAATGAGGATTGTCCTCCGGTTGAGCCGATCAATATTATTTGGCTGAACTGTAATGTCCATCGTGATAAAAGTTCAGCTGCCTCATGCATACTCAATATTATTTGGTTTTTATCTATACCCTAAGAGCATCTCCAGCAAGAGCCCTTAAATCAAGGCCCCTACTTCTATTTTACAGGCCGGCATGGAAAAATAGGAGCCAAAAACTTGCTTCAACTCCAGCAGTAGTGGCCCAAAGACCCTATTTCGTGTGGGACCCATTTGTCAGAGTTAAAAAAAAAACAGAGCCGTCTCCTTCCCAGCGTTCGTTGCGACGCCGCCCGCGCGCCCGCCGCGACGCCGCCTGCCCGCCGCGACGCCCGACGCGACGCCCGTCCGCGCGCCCGTCGCCCGCCCCGACGCCGCTCCGCCCGCGTCCCCTGTCACGGCCGTGCCCGACGCCGCCCGTCGTCCACCAACAGCACGGCCCTGCCCGTCGCATGCCCCTGCCCTGCCCGCCTCCTGCTCGCCGCCTACCCCTGCCCTGCTCCGGCCGCGCCGCCTGCCCCCGCTCTGCTCCGGCCGCGCCGCCGCCGCTCAGGCCGCGCGAGGGAGCAACAAGGCCGCGGCATCCTCGATCGATTGATTGAAGTTTTGATTGAAGGTTTGATTAACAGCCGCAGCAACAAGGCCGCTGGGAGCAACAAGTCCAATATCAAAAGCAAGACTTTGATTCAAGGTTTGATTGAATGATTTGAAGTGATTGTGTTGTGAATTTGATCGAGTTGTGAATTTCCTGTTGTCTGCCGCTTGGAGCAATAAGTCCAATATGTAGACGCTCTAAAGTTTGGCAGTACATCACTCTATAACTAAAAGATTTTTCTGTTTGACTGCCCTGGTGTTGTGTATCCAAAAAATGATGTATCTTCTGTATATTCGGCCACAAATTGGTGTTGTGTCTGAATCTGTTGATTGTCAATTGGCGCATTCCAGTCAGTCCTGGTCTTTCTTTTATTGTTGATTAGTGGCATTTCTTTACCTGGACTGAGTGTAACATTTTAGCTACCGACTGGATGCTGTACTGCTCTACTTTAATTCTGGATATTGTTTCTCAGTCGAGCCATGCAGTTTCTTGATCTTGTAGCTACAGTCGAGCTATGCATTTTCCTGAATTTGTGGCTACAGCAGTCAAGCTATGCAATTTCTGTTCAAACCATATGAGATATGACAACTTTGATCAGCTATGCAACTCTGAATCTGTTCAACCGCATCGGTCCTATATGCAATCATGTAGCTTATTGTTTCAGCTAAATTGTGCAAGGATAATACCTGCTAAATTGTTTCAGCTGTAAACCGTAAAAGTCTAACAATTATTAGTGAGCTTACTTGACCTGAAAGCATCATGTAGCTTGCAATGTTGACATTGGTGTCTAGCATGGATAAACCTAATTGTGATTCGCCAATATTGAGTGATTCTACCCTTTTCACTGGATATAGCTCATAGTCGATAATGTTCTTTGCAATATATGTTCTTTGTACTATACATTTGTTCCTGAAATTCTGAGATTGATTTGTTCCTATGGCAGATGCCAAGTCCTAAAAGTAGACCTCTTCGACTGTGGGATGAAGACGAAGAGGACGATTCCGATGTTGACGACATCTTGATCCTTGCCGGTCTTCGTGAGGGCTCGAGGAGAAGCAAGCGCAAGAAGAAGTTTCGTGGATCACTGCCCGGTCGCCACAACTTGCCACGGGATATTTTGAGTGGTCACGATCGCATCTATCGGGACTACTTTCGCCGACCAATGTGTGTACAGTGACAAGCATTTCCGAAGGAGATTTCGGATGTCCAAGTCTCTCTTTCTGCGGATTGTGAGCAAAGTGGAGGCTCATGATGACTACTTCCGTCAGAAGCCGAATGCCGCTGGAGTTCTTGGTGCCTCTCCTATTCAGAAGGTCGTTGCTGCCGTTCGGATGCTTGCCTATGGTATGTCGGCTGATTCATTGGATGACTACGTGAGGATGGGAGAGAGCACTATCATTGAGTGCCTCAATCATTTTGTGCAAGCTGTCGTCGAAGTCTTCGGTGAAGAATACTTGAGGGCCCCCAATGCCCAAGACACAGCCAGGTTGATGGCAATCAACAGTGCAAGAGGATTCCCAGGAATGCTTGGTTCTATTGATTGCATGCACTGTAAATGGGATAAGTGCCCAACAGCTTGGAGAGGTGCATACACAGGGCATAAGGACGGGCCTACCATGATCCTTGAGGCCGTGGCATCTCAAGATTTATGGATCTGGCATTCTTTCTTCGGCCTCCCGGGTTCTCTGAATGACGTCAATGTCTTGCGCCGGTCTCCACTTTTCCAGAGTCTGACTTCTGAGACAGCACCTCAAGTGGAATACATGGTCAATGGACACAAGTACACCATGGGGTACTATCTGGCAGACGGGATACTATCAAAATATGCCTCACACAGAGCTACAGTGAACACTAGCACCTCCACTCTCACTGACACTGCTACTCTCGAGTAACTTGGCCCTCTTCGCTGCCAATATTGCTATTTCAGCTCTCCTGGCCATGACATATGTCTTTTGATCTTGATCTAGTTTGCTGACGTCACAGAACATGATCTTGTGTTCTTGCTCCCACTGCAAGCGACACTCCTCGGGCTCTAACTTACGTTGGTCCACCTCTTCCTTCCGTTTCATTTCCTTGGCCTTCATTTCCACCAAACTCTTCATCATATCCTTGTACTCATCATCGTCGCCTTCACCTCTTTTAAGCTTCTCTTTGGATTGCTTTCTTCCCGGAGGTCGGGGTTTCTTGGAGGAGCTTTCTTGAGGTTCCAAGGTGTCTTGTCCTCCTTCATCACCTTCACTTCCTGCCGGTAGGTTGAGGTTCAAGTTTGTTGATTTGGACGACTTCTTGTTCTTGGTTTTGTTGAGGCCATGTACTGCTGCAAACTTCTCATAATGTCTCACAAGGAGCCAGCAATCTACGAATGGGAAGCGCTTTCCACTGTTTTTGGATGCATAGAGAGCTTGTGCTAGAATCATCTGCAACAAAGATCAAGAGCATGATTAGATACGTAGCAACGATGAGATATGAACCAAGTGACAGAACTAGTGTCAGGATAAGTACGTGTTCTTGGTATGGGACACCGCTTGGATGACAGCGCTCTATTTCTTCAAAGTAGCCATGAAACCTCATGCAATCCTTTACTATGAGTTGGCATCGATGCTCTAGAGAATTTGCAGTCCTATCTGACTCGAAGTCCTTGTTTCTATGAAAATCATGAGCTATCCTTTCCCAATAGGTTTTTCCGGGCTGGTCAGTCCCTACGATAGGGTCATTGCTGACATTCATCCATGATTTGCGGAGTTGAATGTCTTCTTCGAGGCTGTAGTTGCTTCCTCGCTTCGGTGGACGTTTGCTTGGAGTTGCATTCTCTTGCATGAGCAATTGCAGATCAGCATCCTTGTCCTGGGTAAGAAGGTTCATGAAAGGTTGTGAACAAGGAGGCCTTGGATCCTACAATGCATTTGGCAATCACAAATATCATACATCAGTTGTAGTGCAAGAGCAGGCTGTAATGTACAACACAAAAAAGTAAACTGCCACTTTTAAATGCCAGAACTGAACATTGGCATGCACTGAACATTGGCTGGCAGTTTTAAAATGCAACAACTGAACATTGGCATGAAATGATCACTGAACAAGTAGCATGTGTATCCTTGCTGATCAAGGACCTCTAAGAAAAAACTAAAACACAAAATGACTGAACATTCCATTTGAGTACCCACCCATTTGAGGTTGGCCAACTGAAATTTACCATATCAACACACATTCCAGCCTGTATCACCAGCTGAAACATGGCTAACTGCTCACTAATCTGAGCTCATCAATCATCAAAATAGATTCAGTTTATTTGCACTATAAATAGACAGGTGCCAAACCATTTTCAAATACATTCTGTACAGATTGAATTCATCAATGAAAATTGATGATATATTACTGATTCTTGCTTCCATGTATCACAATCCCAATGTATCAGTTTATTTGCACTATACATAGACAAACTGTAACTTTAAGCATTTGTCAAGCATTTGAATCAAATTCATGAAGAAAAATACAGTACCACTCCATTCATGAACACCACTGAACTCTACACTGAACACCACTGAACTTTAAGCATTTGTCAAGCGTTTGAAGCATTTGTCAAGCAGAACAGAGCATTTCCACAGCTCAAATGGGGACAAGCAAACAGAAAATGCACCATCTACAACTGGATGACCACTGAGATTTATGCACCATCTTCAAGTAATCCTTCAGAACAATTGCTTTCTCGTGCACAAACAAGTACACAGTCCAGACAAATGATCAGAAGAAGTTACCTCAGCTGCGTTGTCGGTCCTCGAGGCCAGGCTCCAGTCGAAGAATGGTGACAAGGTGGGGCTGAATTCATCATCAACTGATGCTGAAGCATTGCAACGAACGTCGGTGTTCAGGAGCTGACAAGGCAGGCCGCCGCCGGGGGAAGGTCCTTCTTGGCGACGTGGAAGCTCACCGCATGGAGGTGCTTGTTGGCGACGTGGATGCGGTGCAACGAAGAGAGCACGCTTCTTCTTCGTCGCCGGTGGAGCCAAGGACGGCAGTGGAGGCCGAGCGCCGCCGGAGCTGGAGCGGGGCGCCAGCGCGGAGATGGGGAACGTCGACGAGGGCGCCCGCGTGTCATCCATGGTGTCGATCCGGAGCCGCCAATCTTGTTCGCGGTGGTAGACGGCGCCGGCGAGCCTTGTCGCGGCGGTAGGCGGCGCCGGCAGCCCACCTCACGCGGCCGGAGAAGAGGTGGAATCCTCCATGCGTGGCGGCGGCTTGAACGGCGTGGCGCCGTGGAGGAGCTCGGGCGCAGGGAGGCCGGGAGAGGAGGAGGAGCCGCGGCGGCCGCAGGGAGGCCGGGAGAGGAGGAGCCGCGGCGGCGGCTTCTGGAGCGTGGCGGCTGTCGAGCGCGGCGGCGGCGGCTGTCGGAGCCGCGGGGCGGGCAACGAGGGCGGGGAGGCGTGGCCGGGCCGCCGCCGCTTGCCGCGGGCAGCGAGGGGGTCGGGCGCGGGCGGCCCGCGCATCGACGGCGCCGGTGAGATGGCGGCGGTGGCGTGCGGGAGGAGGAAGGAGAAGAGAGAAAAAGGAAAAAGAAGAGGAAAAAAAAAGAAAATAAAAGAAAACCGGTGGGACCCACTGATGAGGGGGGAGATTGGAGGACCCTGGGTATAGGTGCCAGGAGATGGAGTTTGAGGGGCATGCAAAATGAGAGCCCAAGTAGGGTCTCTGCTGGAGTTTGTTTTTTTTGCTCAAGCCCCTAAAAAGTGGAGTAGGGTCCCAAGTAAGGGCCCTGCTGGAGTTGCTCTAACTTTTCTGTAACTGAAGATCATGTACTTTGTTGCATTTCAATTCAGAACCACTTTTTTCATGCGCAACAAGCCAAAACACACATCTGCAGATGTCCACTTTTTCCATGCGCAACTAGCCAAAACACACATCTGCAGATGTCCAACCTTGTCAGGCGACATGGACTCGAAATGGGTCAAATGCACATGCACAGCGCGATTATACACTGATGAAACCGCCGCCACAACATAGAAGAACGCATCATTCTCAAGCTCGGCGGGGAACGCGAGCTCCGCACCAGAACGGAGAACCTCTTCCCGGCGGCTCCTGCATCGCCTGTCCATGGTCCACGGCGGTGACCACCGCCTTGCTCTCCAAGCTCCATCGGACTGCAGAACCTGGAGAAACAGAAGAAACAGGAGATGGGGGTACAGCGTCGGCGGCCCCGGAGCTCTCAGCGCCGCTGTACAGCACAACTGTAGAAGGTACTAGTGGCAATCAAGCCTAGGAGAATATGCTAAGCTGCGATGACATTTTCAGAGTTGCTAATGCTCCGGAACCAGAGAAGCAGACGGCGGCCAGCAGAGGAGGCGATGGAGACCTACATCACGATCATCTATCCATTGTTACAGCCAGGGCCAGGTCTCAGAGAGAAGCAGAATCAGAACAGGGCCGAAAGAAAAATATGACAAGGATCGCTTCGTCCAGTGAAATGCTGTTCAGCACATTGCAAGGCACTCTGAAACTGTGATATCTCCAGGACTATTTTTCCCTTTTTGTCTTTCTGGGATTTTTTTTTTTGTAGATTCTTATCCAACAACAACAATCCACTCTATTACAAAATGTATTACGATTTTTTCAGAACTTAATTTGTGATTGAAGGTCTTGTAATTTATTGTTGGAGTTTGAAAGCCTTTGCTTACACTTCAGAACTTTAATACTACCTCCAGGTTCGTTTTGAAGTCGTTAAGACCCAAAAGTTAGTGCAAATTTGCACTGAACATAAGTCCTAACAACATCAAAATAAAATTGGAGGGAGTAATAAAGATTAGCACTTCAAATAGTTGTTTTATCCATTTTTGTTGAGCTTAACCACTTACTTTCTTGCATTTTGGGCATGTTGTTTTTGGTTTTTGTCGCCCATGCGTCCTGTTCTTCTATTCTCATCGTTTTTTCAGTCAATACTGGTTTCACTTCCACCACCACTTGAGAGATGTACTCAGTCAATATTGCACTAACTCTTACAGCTATAATTCAGAGAACACGCTTGTAACTCTGCTCACGATTTCCATAACTATTCAAAAAATACTTATAACTTTTCCAATCACTATTGTAACTCTGCTCATGGAACCGTCAGTTGTAAATTTGAAGCCGCCCTTTATAAAATGGTGCGAAGGCGCAGTTAAAGGAACATGTTCAGTCCTGACTTGATTCAAGTCTACCTTATTTGGGCTTCAGTCTGTTGAGAAAGCAAGTTGAGTGAATAGAAAATGCGAGCGAATAGACTCATGAATTTACTTAACAAAAATGCATGAAAAGGGGGCGAAAATGGCATGCCCATCATTTTGGACATGACCTTGGCCCCCATATAAAGACAGCAACTAGGGAAGATTCAAAGTAGAAGACTCATATTTCACGTTTGGTCATAGTTTCCTGCCGTACAAAAGCCTTATGTGATCAAATGCGACCTAGTAAGAAATTGGAGGAAACTAAATTGGATGCTATCATAAAATGCAAGGGTCATGCGATCATCAGTTTGTTTTTGGACTTCAGAGGACCCAAGGAACATTTGGATATTTGTTATTCTGCATTCATTTGATCTCGATCGTCGAAGTTTCCGCCCTTTTATAACACCTGTGATATCTGATTTTCCTTCTGAATTTCAGCTACGTGGTGCCTACAGAGCTGTAAATTTTGTTTTTCACGAAAACAATTTCATAGAACTGTGGCCGATTTATAATGGAAGAGTGCAAAAAGAATCATATATAATATATTATTTTTTATGAGAAAGTATAATATATTCTTGACTGTATACCAGATAAAGTGGCAGCTCAAGCGTTTGTCTAGAAATATTGATATTGACATCAACATTTACTCTTTTTTTTATTATTTTGTATAGAAAAATCAGCACAAAATATTCTGCTAGTACATCACCACAGAAGTAACAATAGAAAACATATCTTTAGCACTATAATTCTGATAAAACTTCACATAACACATAAGAGACTCTGTCCGATTTCATTACAGCGCGTGTCCAGGCAAGTTTTTTTTCCCCCTATGAGGCATGCAAGTGACAGGCTGCTGCTTTACCGAAATAAAAAAGTTTAGGAGAGGGCTCCTGCTGCCAAAATTATTAATCAAAAGGAAATTTAGTTTACATCAGCAAAATAAAGAAAAAAATCTGTACAGAGGAGAGAAAAATTGAAGGCAAAAGTACCAGAGAGTTCAGGTCAGCTGTGTAATGTTAGGGATGGAATTCAGCTAGGCCAAAATGGTAAATCACCCTTTTTTTTTCGAATCACCCTTCTAATCATCCTCATGTGGTCATCAGATTGTAACTTCTAATCCAAGCAACTAACAAGAAGGATCCAGCAGGCATGTAAAACGAAAACGAGCATGTATTTATCCTTGACACACGGACCAATTAGAGATTTTTTTTAAAAAAGAAATAGATCAGTGTCTGTTGAGAATGAAACAAGCTTCAACAAAACAAAAGTGAAAAGTGCGTGAAATGGGATGTACAGCTCTATTAGAGACCGGATCATGAAGAATTGAACAAAATGCATGAGAAGGGGAAAAGGGTGGCATGCCTTCATCCCATGCATGAACTTGGCATCCCATATAACGAGAGCAATTTTGCCCAAACAAAGCAGAAGCTTTCCTATTATTGTAGTACTTGTAACTATAGATACTGAGAAATTGGAGGAAAACAAATCAGATTGGGATCCATAATGCAGAGATAACACTGATCATATGTTCATTTGAGCTGAATCCTCCGATTTACACTGAGTCTCGAGGAACAATCATCATTGTTCACCTGGAACCCGAGGCACTCTGAGCTGTTATCTTGCTGACCTTTACCTTTTGTGCAATTGGTTTCCACGCATATGAGACTTACATTTGCTCATTTATGAAAAATGATCTTTCATTTTACAAGGCATTGCGGTGAGGATTGTTCCTTGGCTGATTAGCTCAAAGAAAAAGAAATCAACGTTGTTATCTCGCTTCTGATCCAAAATTCAGCTTCCTGTTGCATACTCAATAAAAGATGGCTTTGAGGCTTCCAAGAACGAATCACGTAATAGAGTATACCCTCCTGTCACAGAACATCTGAAAATCATGTCCTTTGTTGTGCATTTACTTTCATTTTCAGAGCCACTTGATTTTCATAAACTTGGCCAAAACACGCATCGGCCGATTTCCAATCGCCATGGATTCGAAGTGGGTCACATGTACAGCCCGATTGAGCATAAATGAAATAGCGCCGGCAAATTAGAAGAACGCAGCATTCGTCGTCGAGCTTGACGGTGAGCGCGAGCTTCCCACCTGGACCCGCGGAGAACTTCCCGGCAGCTCCGGTGCTGACCGCCTGGCTCTTCAAGGTCTCGACAACGGGTAGGAAGGGTGCAGAGGGGGAGGCGAAGGGGGCGAGGCAGAAGTCCGTCCGGCTGCCGCGACGAGGCCGCCATCGCCTGAGCTGCCGCCGTCGGTGAGAAGAACAAAGATACCCGGTGAAACAGGGACCAATTTGTAAATAAACTGAATCGCGATCAATAGTCGCGATCCATTTTAGGGGTGTTTATATAAACTATCTGGATCGCGACCAATAATCGTGATCCAGTTTAGGGGTCTATTTGTAAAATTGTGGATCGCAATAGGGAGGAGGTCTCTGGACAATGGTCGTCTGATAAGTCACGGAGTCCGGCGGCTATCTCACCATGGCGGCTGGCCGGCTCCGATCACCCACCCCCGAGGAGGCTGCCGGCGTCTCAGCTAGCACCGCGTTCGCTTCACGGCCCGCCCTCTGGCCAGAGCTCTCCTTCCTCCATCTCGGAGTCCCGCACTCAAAGGAGAAGAAGAACCAGGAGATGGGGGCCGACGCAGCGGCGGCGGCAATGGAGCATTTAGCATCGATCCGTGGTGCAAGTTGCAAATAGCAGTGGCAGAAAGGCTTAGAAAAAATCGATGATTTGTTAGCAGGAACACTTCTTCACCAATCCTAACAGCATTTAATCAGTAAGTTAAGCTGCAATAATTTTTTTCATGCCTGGAAATGAGCATTCACGGAAACGGAGACAGGTAGACAGCGGCCAGCAGAGAAGACGACTCTGATCTACATACATCGCGGCTGTCTATCTCTTCTTGCAGCCAAGCCCTTGAGACCAGCGCTTGTTTCACTTTCATCACTTTACAAAATGTCTTGGATCAATTCGGAGGTGAGATGAACTTCTAAAGCTACCTGCTTTGTAGGTACCCACTTGTTCCTTCTCTGATCAACATTGTGTGTTGGCGTGAGTGAGTGATCGACCATACGGCAGCCCGATGGTTGGTCACGCCATGAGGTGTCACTCGTCGTTTGCTAGCCGTGGCCGAGGAAGGTATATAGGACAAACAAAACAGGCCCTGCGCGCGCGGCACCTCGCCGGCTACGCGGGCACGATCAAGACCTCCACGTAAGGCGACCAAGCCTTCTTTGTTTGACGCTCTGTTTAATTCATTGGCTATTAAACATAATTCATCTCTCCTATGCTCCTGCAAGTAGTACTTTTCTTTAATTTAGCACCACCATCTTGCTCTAACTCATGTTTCCTTATGTCACGCATTGATAACAACAATTTTTTGATTCAACGTAGTGTTTTCCTCTATTTCCAGATCGACCACATAACTAATCCAGAGAGTGACCTCTAGCCTAACCCCAATTCGCTTGGGATAAAAAGGCTTTGTTGTTGTTGTTGTTGTTGTTGTTGTTGTTGTTATCGTTATTGTATTATTTCAAAGAGGATTTTATAGCTTACACAGCGCTACATTATGCCTTGTGACAACGTCTGTCACCCAGTGGCGGAGCTGGACATAAAATTAAGGGGGGGCCGGACAAACTCCATCAAAATTTTTAGGCGCAAAAATTTGCCAATTTGCGCCGTATTTTCATTGTTCACATACACCATCTTTTGGTTTCTTGATTTCTTAGAAAAATTGGACATAGATTCAGCAAAAAAAAAAATTATCCTACAAATTGCAATCACATATCATATTGCTTGCACTAGTTAAGACAACTACAAATACAATTGGGGGAAGATGAAATTATGGATTGCTTACATGAACTTTGGATTCTTTTGTGATGGGGATAGCGTGGATGCCTGTCAATCGAAGGAGGAGGCTCCTGTAGCCGTAATTTGTCGCCGGCAGCGAAGTGGAGCGATGGAGTTCGCACAAAAATCAGATGTGGGAAGAGGAAGAAGGGACCAGCGAAGTCAAGCCTAGTTCCTATTCCCTGAGCGAGAGCCTGTATCTGTCTCGAGTTGGTTAGGCCTTCTTCTACAGGCGCTATGCGACTATGGGCCACGGGTGACAGCCCAGAAAATCCAGTCCACAACCCATAATGGTTGCTGCTCTAATTCCTTTCTTCTTCATTGGTTTCTTCCTATCGACGCTCACGTCAATGGCGGCACGACGCAAGGAAACAGGCGATTCGAGAAAAATTGGGGGGGCCGGCAACCGCAGTGTAGACTGGCTGCGTCGAAGTTAGGGGGGGCCATGGCCCCTGCCGCCCCCCCCCCCCCCCCCCCCCCCCCCAGCTCCGCCATTGCTGTCACCCTTCTCTCCTTAATTCCCTTACCTGTTGAGCGAGAATATAAAAATGAAAATAACTTTTCGAACCTTGCCTTCTCAAGCGCAACCGCACTGGTACTTCTGTACAAAAACAATGGCAAAATGGCGGTGGTGCACATATGTTGGGCCCCTATGCTTTTGTTGCATCAATGCATATAATTGTTGCGCTTCACCAGAACAATGGCCAGAAGATGACCTCTTTCTTTTTCGCTGGGGACTAAATCACAAACAAAATCAGACAATGGAGAACCACAGAGTCAGCAAATAGGAGCGAGGCTCGTGTAGCTGAAAACAGGAGTTTTACGATACCCTATACCACTAGTATTATACTAATGGTATCGTGCATACCACTAGTATATGCTGGTGGTATTTAGAATCTAACGATCCAGATAGTTCTTTCCAACCTTCAATACCACTAGTATTCTTGAGTAATATTAAATGTTGACGTGAAATCAGCGACGGCAAGGGCAAATCCATGGCGGTGTAGGGCGACAACATCGTACGTGGCGTCATGGCAAGATCAGGGGGAGAGGGGGTGGCGATGAAAGGATTTAGAGAGCGGCAACGCGATTAAAAATAGACCGATAAAACTAAAATGATTGTCTTACCTTTCATGATACCAGTAGTATAATGCTAGTGCTATAGGGCACGTAAAACTCCTCTCAAATTAATTCATTTATTATTATCATCGACATCAAGTGGCAAGGTAGGAACAAAGTCATTTACTTTAATCTATCTGCAATATGTGACAAGACAAGGGAAACAATCATCATGTCATTCATGAAGCACACAAAAGGAAGAATCATCTTTACAGTAGAATTTACACGAAAGCAAGAGAGCGGTTTCACGACTGCAAGTATTTATGAATTATTGATTAGTCCGTGAATATCCTAATACAGCTTCATCTATGGTCTTTGTTTAAGACAAAACTCTAACGATCATGTACAAATACTTTGCATGTTCTCAAATCAAGAGTGGAGGGAGAGAGGAGGGGGCACATGCCCCGTACCTACCACACAACGCATACACTCAAATTAAATAAAAATATTCCTAAAGAATGATCGACATTCACATTGCGCGTGGTTGGATGACTCTATGTGGAGCTCACGATTGGATTTGCGCTCATTGGCTTCGAGACTGAGTGTAGAAAATGTTTATGTCAATCAACAAACACCAAGACTTATATTGTTCATCAAACTAAATTTTGAGAAATGGGATGCATGCACTCAGATTATCTAAACTAAGTCTTATGGTGGTTATATTTGTCTTTACAAAATTAGCCCTTTCATATTATTACATAACAATCTTTATATACATTACATGAGAAATCGGTGATGAAATGCTGTCTTAGAGATCTTGTTTCTATCTTTGCCAAAGAACGTATTTTGACCTCAAAGAGATTGGTGATAAATCATGTCCTAATTATTTGAGATGTTTCTATGTGAGCGGAGTGCCCCTAGTTATTAGTACTTCAAATCTGGCCGGAATGGCTTTGTGATCTATTGTGATTTTTTTTTTGGCGATGGATCTATTGTGAAAAACTGTCCATACATCTTCACCTCGGGCAATGGTCATTCACAAAATAAGCATGCACTGTTTTCTGCAAGGTGACCCATGCAACATGTGAGGTCTGCTATACGTTTACTAACTATGTAGGCATATGTTATTGTTACTTATTTGAAATGAACATAAGCATTCATATGATGTGGACTTACAAGCCCAGACGTGGAACCACATGGAGCGGGACGGAACGTGCACCCGCATCATGTCCGGCGCGGCGGCGACGTCCTTGGGGGGCAACACGACGAAGCGCGAGACCACCTTGTCCTTGTCGACGCCGAGCAGAATGGGCGCGAGCATGTCGGCGATCTTCAACACCATCTCCTGCTCGGCGGGCATGGCGACGTCATCGCGGTGGATCATGGAGGTGTACTGGTCGAGCTCGGTCTTCTTCGCGACTCCGGTGCCCTGCGCGGATGTGCGGGCACGACGAAGCTACATTGTAGCTTGTGGGTGCACATGCACCTCTCCGAACAAATAATTATGCACCCACAAACACTAAAATCAGATAATTACTCTATATCTTGTGTACTAATGCACCCCATTGAAAGTCCTCTAGCTACTTGTACGTCGTCGATCGTCTGCCAATCCATATCAGCTGCAACGTGAATCTAACTAGGACAAGTGACTGAAGAATTTTGCATCAACATGTGTCACACTCCTCCATCCCATCATCTCCATTCCATTAACGAAAATCTTTGTTAAGTGGAGTGCACTGCGTCACCACTCACTCACCCGGCCAGCCCCAGAAGGCAGCAGCATCGTCGGTCGCCGTCGCGCGACAGTGACGCCGCAGGGGACCCTGATCCGAGATGCTTGGTGGTGAAAAACTGGGTTCAATGGTAGTGTCACTGATGCATGGCAAACCCCCCCCCCCCCCCCCCCCCCCCCCCTCCAAGTGACTTCGGGATCAATGGTAGTGTGCATAGTAGCCATGTAAAGATGGCAACAAACGGTGGCATGCATGCATCGTGGAGCCGCCGCGATCAACGGCGTACATGTTGACATTACGCTGGGGATCTATGTGTCGTGTCGTTTGGGTGACATCACCAGCATGATGACGCTCCCACCACCTTCGGTACACACGTGTAGATGCATAGATGACGCAACACGAGCTTTTCACGTACTACCAATATTTTTTTCTCGGTGTCGAAACAAGTCAAAAGGCAGGAAAATGGTGGCTTGCATCATGCATCGTGGAGCCGCCGCAATCAACGGCGTACATGTTGACATTACGCTGGGGACCTATGTGCCGTGTCGTTTGGTTGACATCACCAGCGTTCGATACACACGTGTGGACGCATAGATGACGCAACACGAGCTTTTCGCGTAGAGTACTACCAATCCTTTTCTCAGCGACGAAACAAGTAAAAAGGCAGGAAAACGTACGGTGGCCTGCATCATGCACCGTGGATCCGCGTCAGCGCAGTCAGTTCATCGCATTTCTGTGCTGAACAAATATATCAATTCATCATCCATGACCGTGAGTTCCATATGCTTCCGATCGCACGCCACGTCGCCACGCATAGACCCGCTGATCAGAGTATGCTTTTTGCCCATACAGTTTTCTCTAGTGAAACCTGAAAACTAGGGGAAAAGTGATGGAATGGTCAAAGGTGGTATTCGTATTAGTTGAGTCTGGCGGATCGGTAATAAGCAAGCTTAGTATCAGCCTATCAGGAGTAGACAATGCATGAAGGTACACATGGTTTTTTACTGGTGATTATACATTCTATGATGGCATGCTCATGCTGATGCCAGATCATTCATCCATGATTAATATATATTTTTTTAATTTCCCTTAATAATTTACTCATAGATCATTCATCCATGATTCTTCAACTTGACATATTATTTCCGGGAGTTAGACAGAGAGATTCACTCTCCCCTTTCCTATTTAACATTGGAGCAGATACTCTAGCCAAAATGATTGATGTGGCTAAACAAAACAGATTGATCAAGGGCCTCATTCCCCATATTATTGAGAATGGCGTAGTTAATTTACAGTACGCTGATGACACAATAATTTGTATGCAAGAGGATCCTGAAGTTGCAAGAAACATGAAACTCTTGTTATACATGTACGAATCAATGTCAGGCCTTAAGATCAATTTCCAAAAAAGTGAAGTAATGATGATAAACTCAGATGATCAAAAAGCAATGTTTTACGCAGAGTTGTTCAATTGTGCAATAGGAGAATGGCCTATTAAATACCTTAGAGTGCCTGTTTCACACTCAAGGCTCCATGTTGTGGACTGGATTCCACTAGAAGGGAAATGGATGAAAAGGCTTGAGGGATGGCAGGGCGGCAGTGCGTCAATAGGTGGGAGAAGCACTTTGATAAACTCTAGCCTGAGTAGCATTCCTACTTACCATATGTCAATGTACTTGCTATCAAAAAACAACTATAGAAAGAATGGATAAGACAAGGAAAAAATTCTTTTGGCAGGGGGAGGGACCAAAAAGAAATATCACACAGTTAAGCGGTCGAAAATTTGTAAACCTAAGAAAAAGGGTGGTCTTGGCATCAAAAACCTTAGGAAACAAAATATGAGCTTGTTATGCAGGTGGTGGTGGAAGCTGGAACATGGTGATGGTATGTGGCAAGAGATAGTCAGGAGAAAGTATGTTAAAGGCAAATGTATATCTCAAATAGAGCACAAGCAAACTGACTCCCCTGTTTGGACTGATCTTATCAAAATAAAAGAACATTACCTGAAAGGTAGGACCCTAATTTTGGGTGATGGAAAAAATATTGATTTCTGGAAGGATGCCTGGTATGACCAGGTGCCTTTGTGTGAGAAGTATCCTGAATTATATGACATTTGTAGAGAACAAAAAATCAGTGTTGCCCTGTTGGCAAACAGAAATATCCTATAGAAGGTGGCTTGATGAACAATTACAGAATCAGCAAAGAATGCTAAATGATATTCTGATAACAGTGTGCTTGAATGGTGAAAGAGACAAACCAAAATGGAAATGGGAAAAATCTGATATGTTCTCAGTAAAATCCATGTATGATCACTGGTGCTGGTGATGAAAATGGACCAGCCTAGAAATGCTTATAGAAGGCAAAATCCATCTAAAGGTAGGACCCTAATTTTGGGTGATGGGAAAAATATTGATTTCTGGAAGGATGCCTGGTATGACCAGGTGCCTTTGTGTGAGAAGTTTCCTGAATTATGACATTTGTAGAGAGCAAAAAATCACAGTTGCCCTGTTGGCAAACAGAAACTGGAGGTTATCCTATAGAAAGTGGCTTGATGAACAATTACAGAATCAGCAAAGAATGCTGAATGATATTCTGATAACAGTGTGCTTGAATGGTGAAAGAGACAAACCAAAATGAAAATGGGAAAAATCTGGTATGTTCTCAGTAAAATCCATGTATGATCACTTGTGCTGTGATGAAAATGGACCAGCCTATAAATGCTTAGGCAAAAATCCCTCTAAAGGTAGGACCCTAATTTTTGGTGATGGAAAAAATATTGATATCTGGAAGGATGCCTGGTATGACCAAGTGCCTTTGTGTGAGAAGTTTCCTGAATTATATGACATTTGTAGAGAACAAAAAATCATTGTTGCCCTGTTGGCAAACAGAAACAGGAGGTTATCCTATAGAAGGTGGCTTGATGAACAATTACAGAATCAGCAAAGAATGCTGAATGATATTCTGATAACAGTGTGCTTGAATGGTGAAAGAGACAAACCAAAATAGAAATGGGAAAAATCTGGTATGTTCTCAGTAAAATCCATGTATGATCACTTGTGTTGTGATGAAAACGGACCAGCCTATAAATGCTTATGGAAGGTAAAAATCCCTCTAAAGATCAAAATTTTTCTGTGGCTTATTGCACAAAATGCAATTCTAACAAAAGACAACCTAATAAGAAGCAAGTGGAAAGGGGACAAAAAATGTGCTTTTTGTGATCCAATATGTGTGGAGCTTGATTGGAGTCGTTATTGGGGCTAACTGTCGCCCGGAGAATGTGGAACAATATATGACTTGGATTAAACATTATCTTAAAGGTGGTGAAAAATTCTATGTGGTTGGTCTGGCGGCTATTTTCTGGGCCACATGGAAGTTGAGAAACAGAGTTTGCTTTGATAAAAAGTTTGTCAGATCTCCTACTGAGGTCGTGTGCTATGCTTGTGTTTTCCTGAAATATTGGGCAGAAGAATGCTAAAAAGGAAGTTCAAGATGTGCCACTTTAGCTGGAACATGAGAAAGAAAAGAAAGGAGTGTGCTGGACGCAACGCTTTCAGCTGTAATAGGTCCCCCCCCCCCCCCCCCCCCCCCCCCCCCCCAAACCAGCGTAGCTGCTGCAGTTGCGATCCTTTAGAATTTGCAGAACATCTCGCAGAACGGCTTTCTTTTCTTTCTTGCTTTTACTTTCTGCTGAACTATGTTTTTGAACCATGTAATTTCGTTGCTCCGGTAATGAAATTTAGGGCTTGGCCCTGCCGTGGAAAAAACATATTATTTCTGGCACTAACTATGATCTAATCTGTGATTGTGGCTTCTTGCTCTATTTTTTTTTTTCCTTTTTCTCTCAAACTTAGTCATAGCAAGCCAGCGTCGAGGGCCAGCATTGTGAACTGTTGAGCTTGCTACGGCTGCTCTGTTCTGCTACATTCCAAAGCCACACTGGTCGGCGACGCGCTCGAGCAGGCCGCGTTACTTCTCCCGTGTTTAACTTTAAGGCAAGGCCACACTGGTCGGCGACGCGCTCGAGCAGGCCGCGTCCTCAGCCGCCATCAGGTGGCAGATACCAAGCACCGATCGCCGCTTGGGCCTCCGTGCACACATGCTCTGTTTTCACATTACTCTGTTTCCTCTGTTTCGCGTGCAAGCTAGCGTCTCTGTTTACCACGTACAAGTAGCGGATGGCGACGAGGAGCCAAGGCGTGCTGGTGGTGGCCATGGCTGGCTGCTGGCGTCCCACGCCGCACGACGCTTTCTCCGAACGGAACAGCCAGCGCGTGGAGCGCCGACCCGACCGCCGGTAAAGTTCGGCGGCGAAGTCGTGCTGGACGAGCTGCACCGCCACGCGCGCCGCCGCCAACGCCAGCCAGTTCAGCCTGCACTGACTGAACGCCCTCCGATCCGAACATGCCCGGACCGCAGGAAGCATAGCTCCGCCAGTTCCGTATCCAGGTCTGCTTGACCATACCTTCACGCTGACGGCGCGGTGGCACAGTCGCCATGCCGGCGAGCGGAAAGGAAGGTCGAAGACTGGGATATATGCCTCCTCAAGACTGGGATTTGACATTTGAGGCCCGTTGCCAGCAGGCACGCCAATCTGTGCAAGTTTATTCAAGGGATTTGTTTTCATACACAGGATGGATCCTAACTCGGCTTGTAGAGTTGTACTTGTTCCTGCCTATGTGGAATTGCCCGTTGAGGATTATCATGGGACTGAGAATCTGAAGATTGTAGTAGACAAAGACACGACGAATTGGATTGATCTCTTAGCAGACCTAGAGGCAAAGATTAAGCATGGCAAGGAGCAGAACTGCATGTATCCTTTTGGACAGAAATAGTCAGGAATATGTAGTGCTCTACCCGATGGCCCGGCGTTTGGTACAAGAGCAAAGACGAAGGCAAAGAAGAAGCTAGGTGGAAAATACTAAGTGCGCTGTAGTAATTTCTTTTTTGTTGCAAAAACTATCTGATGTATGTCGTGTATGCAACACTTCTATTTTGTGTATGCATGATTGGACATCTGTGCTTTTATTGACATATGGATGTGTGAAATTATTTGATGTCAAAATTATGTGTGGTTTGGTCAATCTGCATATTTTTTAGGCTTCTATGGTCTATTTAGGGACAAATAAGGTATAGCTCATTGAGGGGTATACTTGTCTATAGCTCAAAAGTTAACTAGTTGAATAAGGGCAAAAGGTATTGAAGTTTAACTTTGGTGCATAGAAGGGAACTGAGATTGAGTAGGGACAAATAAAGTATAGCAATCTAAAACCGAGATATATAAGGGATTTGCTCTTATTTTAAGCCAAACTTGTTTATCCAATTTGTTGGGAGCGAAGGGGGCACAAGCCCCTTCCATCACCCTCTTGCCTCTACCCCTCCACCACCGTCCTCGTGCGAATTGGCAAGCACACAACATGCACGGAGCTGCTCCACTTCCTGCGGCCAAGCCGTCGTATAATTTATCCAAGAATTAATGTAGCACTACGAGGTACTCCTGCAGTCCCAGCTCGGGTATAGTAGACATGTATGTAGTGCTCGGTATAGAGCAGTACTTCCTAACTAGTACTTCATTTTTGAGTCACGTCGCGGGACCACGGACGTGTCGCAACGAGCCACCAGTTAACGTCACGGGGATCTACGTCGTGTCGTTTGGTGTGACATCACCAGCATGAGGATGCTCCAACCACCTTCGCTACACGTGAGACACGCTAAACATGAACGAGCTTCTTTGTCAAGATGAGCTGACTTCCTGTTCGATCGGTTCTTCTATCCATTGTTTCTATGTCCAGATGAGCTGACTTCCTGTTCGATCGGTTCTTCAACTTGCTCATTGAGCGCCAATGTCACTAATTCTTCAACTTCTCCTCACCGTGTGGCAGTGTTACTGATTCTTCAACTTTTCTTTTTTTTCTTTTTTGTAAATTAGGCGTACACAGTACAACTCAGACGCTCACAACGCACGCAAAAGGTATTAAAGTTAACTGAACTAGTTGAAAAAGGACACAAAAGGTATTAAAGTTTAACTTTGGTCCATAGAAGGGAACTGAGATTAAGTAAAGACAAATAAAGTATAGCAATCTAAAACAAGGATATATAAGAAATTTGCTCTTATTTTAATCCAAACTTGTTTATCCAATTTGTTGGGAGCGAAGGGGGCACAAGCCCCTTCCATCACCCTCTTGCCTCTACCCTTACACCACCGTGCAAAAATGTTCGTCGCCAAATCCTAAGTATGTTCGGAGCTGTCAAAACCGCCACGCATCAGCTTTAGTTTCCCCCTACTCGGTATGCACTCTGTCGGCTTAGGAGTTTTCGTTCGATTGCGGCTCGTGCCTTTGCGAAATGGGAATTCCATTAATATTAAAGCATGTTACAAAATCATCCCAAACAACTCCAGCTTCATTGATGCGAACAAAAAAAACTTTGAAAGAGTCACAAATTCCAGCGTCTAGGATGGTCATCCCAGATGGATATGCCACGGACGAGAACTCTAATCTGAAAGAACACGGCCATCTCACCATCCACCACCGCTATCCTCATCTCCAATGGGGGAGAACTGAAATCTATCCCTTTCGCAAAAGAGACGTAGACTGATAACATCCACACGCAAATATGATGAAATTGCCGCCCTCAAGTCCGTCATCGAACCCATCACCGCTCCATCACCAAATTCGTCATGGGAGAACAAAAATCCGACCAACATCCAGATGGATGTCAGCGGAAACCAAACTCTCACAAGCCCACAGCCACGGCCAAGAACAACCTCGACAAGACAAAAAAGGGATGGAGTACCACGTTTCTAGATGTTCGTCACTCGGGCCTCTTTTGGTCGAGTTTCAGCTCAAAAAAAGGGGGAAAAAAAAGAGTACTTCATGTGTACCTTCAAGCTTTCTGTTACTATAGTAAAGCTATCAAATTGAAATCTATTGTGGGGCAAGGAAGATGCACTAGCTACCGGTATTTTGTTTACATGTAATACTCTATCCGTTTCAGAATAATGTAAGCATTTCTGGTTACGCATTTGTTACATAACAGAAATATTTATATTCAGGAAAGAAGGTAGTAGCAGAATGGAGTTTTTGGTTCCACCAACGTTTCAGCGGCGGAGTCACTCGCCCTGAAACAGGAGCAGAGCGCGCCGCGGCAATAGCGTGGCGCGGTTGCATGCCGGGGCCGGTCGGCGGGGCACGTTGCTAGCGAGTAGTACTCTGTTCTGCTCCACGCCAAAGCCAGCTTCCCCGGCCCCGTACGTGTGAAGGCCATGCCACACTAAAAGTCGGGACGCGCTCGAGCAGGATGGCAACGAGCCCAAGCGTGCTAGCTGGCCTCCCACAGCAGCGGCGCCCCACGGGCCAGCGCGTGGAACACGTCCCGCGCGACCACCGGTAAAGTTCCGCTGCGAAGTCGCGCGCCGCCGCCAACGCCGGCTTCAGCCTGTGGACATAAAGCATAGCTTCAGCCTGCTTGACCACCTTCACGCTGACGACGCGGTGGCACAGTTGCCATGCCGGCCGGCCAGCGGCAGCGACCGGAAGGTCCAAGACTGGGCTCTCAGCCCTGGCCGACCGCGTGGAACGTCCTCCCTGAAGAGCTGCTTCCTGTCGTTTCTCTCTCGCTCGAGCACAACGGCTTGCGGACTGGCGCCAGAGGCTGCAAGAGTCATGGAATCCGTCAGCGTCTGTCCACACATGAATTCGGGGGAACTGCGGTGCCTCCGCGAGTGCATGTCATCAACGGAGAGCCGGAGATACTTGGGCACCACTACGACCGGTAGTACGCTACTCCTCTTCACATCGTAGGCGTACGTGCAGGCAAAAGGAGTGGCCCAATGGCGTCGGAGACACCGGGAGAAGACGGCCGAGAAAGAAGGGGAGGAAACGGGGTCTCAACTCCACATCGACATATTTTCATGCGCATCTTGGCATTCATTTTGCCGTGGGCAATTGTTCCGGTATTCGTCACACATGCTTTATATATTTGCTTCTATTCTCATGGCCTAGCTGATGGTTGAGACCAGTGCTTGTTTAACTTCCACCACTTCACAAAATGTCTAGGATCAATTCGGAGGCCGTGTGCTGAATTTCTAAAGCTACCTACTTTGTAGGTACCCACTTGTTCCTTCTCTGATCAACATTGTGTGTTGGCGTGGGTGAGTGATCGACCATACGGCAGCCTGATGGTTGGTCATTCCATGAGGAAGGTAAGGACAACCAAAACAGGCCCCGCGTGGCACCTCGCCGGCAACGCGGGCACGATCATGACCTCCACGTAAGGAGACCAAGCCTTCTTTGTTTGACGCTCTGTTATATTCGTTGGCTATTCAACATAATTCATCTCTCCTAGTATGCTCCTGCAAGTAGTTTTCTTCAATTTAGCACCACCATCTTGCTCTAACTCATGTTTCCGTGTTTCCGTCATGCATTGATAAGAAGTTCAAATATTCCACAATTGATAAAACTTGGTCAAGTTTCACAACAATTTTTTGATTCAATGTAGTGTTTTCCCTTCATTCCCAGATCGACCACATAACTAAAATACTCCAGAGACTGATCACATTTGTTCCTGATTATTATTTCAAAGAGGATTTTATAGGTTACACAGCGCTATATTGGTGCCTTGTGACAACGTCTGTCACCCTTCTCTCCTTAATCCCCTTAACTGTTGGGCGAGAATATCAAAATGAAAATAAACTTTTCGAACCTTTCCTTCTCAAGCGCAACCGCATCGGTACTTCTGTACAAACAAGGGCCCTATGCTTTTGTTGCATCAATGTATATCATTGTTGCCCTTCAGCAGAACGCTTCACTGAAACAATGGTCAAAAGCAAAAGTTGGTCTCTTTCTTTTTCGCTAGGGACTAAATCACAAACAGTTAAGACACAAAAGAACCACATACTCCCTCCGTCCCTAAATATAGGGCTTTGTTGACTTTCAAACATCACGTTTGATCATTCGTCTTATTCAAAATGTTTATGAAAATATAAAAATAATAATGTTATATTTAAAGTATATCTACTGATGAAACAAATTATAACAAAATAAATATTATTTTCATAAAGTTTTCAAATAAGACGAATGGTCAAAGGTGATGTCTAACAATCAACAAAGCCTTATATTTAGGGACGGAGAGAGTAGTCAGCAAGTAGGAGCGAAGACCTGTGTAGCTGAAAACATCAAATTAATGCATTTATGATCATCGGCGAGCTATGAACAAAATCATTTACTTTAATTCGCCTGCAGCATGTGACAAAGGACGACGGGAGCAATCATCCTGTCATTCATGAAGCACACAAAAAGGAAGAACCATCTTTACGGTAGGATTTACGCGGAAGAGTGAGATTGGCTTCGCAACTGTAGAATATTTATGAATTCTTTATTAGTCCGTGAATAGGATAATACATTTTCATCTATGGTCTCTGTTTAATACAAGGCTTTAATGATATGAATATCGTGCATGTACCCATATCAAGGGTGGATGGAGAGAGAGGAGGGGGACACATGCCCCGTACTTTATACACAACACATACACTCAAATTAAACAAAAATATTCGTCGGGAGGCCATATGTGCACCACCGCCGTACAAGAACCTGGTGAGCTGGTCGGCCCTCGTCGCCACCTTGGTGAACCCCGACGTCGCCGTGGGCCAAATCTCGGTGACCGATCGGCAGGTGGACGCGCCCATGGTCTTGTTGACGTGGATCTCGAGCAGGTGGTCGTCGGAGATGGAGTCGGCGGCGGCGGTGACCAGGGAGCCCACGACGATCTCGTCGCTGTCGCGCACCTCCCAGGCGCTCCATACATGCAGCCAGGAGCAGCCAGGCGGAACGTGTACCCGCATCATGTCCGGCGCGGTGGCGGCGGCGTCCTTGGGTGGCAACACGGCAAAGCGCGAGACCAACTTGTCCTTGTCGACGCCGAGCAGAACGGGCGCGAGCATGTCGGCGATCTTCAACACCATCTCCTGCTCAACGGGCATGGCGACGTACGAAGTCGCGGCGATCCTGCTGCATGGAGGTGTACTGGTCGAGCTGGGTCTTCTTCACGACTCCGGTGCCCTGCGCGGACGGCGCGGGCAGGACGCGGTGGATGCGCTCGCCGGTGTCGAGCAGTGGCGAAGCTACATTGTAGCTTGTGGGTGCACATGCACCCCTCTCAATGTTTCGACAAAAAGAAACACTCCCGATGAAAGGAGTAGGTCTCAATGTGTACATATAAATAATAAAATGTGGGCGTGCCAGTATACTAATTAAGTATACAAAATATAATAAAAGAACACCAAGAAAATAGGGAACTCTGATCTTTATTAATTCTATAAGAATTACAAAAGTACACATTCCCACTTTGGGTGTTTCATCATGTTGCGCCTAAGGAGTACATCTGAAGTACAGGTCGTTGTGTAGTTCTAGGTTCCCCTCGTGAGGCCGCCGGTTAATTACATCCGCAGCTTTGGGTTGCAGAACACCTCCGATTAAGCTATGCTGATGGTCGTCGTCTTTGAATAAAATAAGTGTCATCTCCAAGTATGCATAAGCACATATTAGTGAAGTATGGCGTGCTAGAGCGTCGTCGGCCTCTAGCAAAAGGAATCCGGCCTTGTCGTGCGTATTGCCATGATGAAGTCTAAAAAGGTGTTCGGCCTCGTCGGTCACGAACAAAGGGCATCTAGCCTCGTCGGTCTAGACTAGATGATTCCGGCCTCGTCGGTCACGGAACAGAAGACATCCCAGCCTTATCGGTCAGGGAGAAGAAGACTTCATATGGTTTACCGGCCTTGACGATACGGAAAGTGGATGGTGTATGAGAGTGTAGACTTGTACTCATGCAACACTTTAAGATTTCTCCTTGTACGAGCTCCTGAGATCAAAGGCGCAGAACTTAGTCGGATGCCGGTTCGTTGTCATGTGAATATTGACGGTATGTAGGCATGTGGTGCTTGCCCTTGCCATGTATGCTGGTGTGCAGGAATGCAAGAACGTCAGGCTAATTGTCGCAGGACACGCGCATGTGGCGTCACTGCCATGCTGGGGCTGCCGGTGTGATCTTGTATGTCGATGCTAGGTCAGAGTGATGGTCGTTGGATTGTTGCCGCTGGCCTAATCTACTCTTCATCGAGCTGACATCTGATGATCTTGATGGTAATGATGATTGTTCCACTGGAAACTAGGCTGCCGATTACCTCCTTTCCCTGTCATTCTCAACTGAACCTTTGTTGCCTAAACTGCAGACTACATAATCTGGACTAATTATTGGAGGGGCCTCTCTATGCATCACGGCAGGCCCTCTCTTCTGCACATGTTCTTGATTACTTCTGCATCTGTCACTGATCATTGCTGCACTCATAGGATCTTTCTTGTGAAGGATAAACTGACCATTCTAGAAACTACAACTAACTGCATGCTGCTGCTCGTCAACTCTGAATGTGTACATGGGAACAGACTAGATATACCTAGCACCAGACTAATCACGCCTATTTATTTCAGAGGCCGAATACTATGAATATTTGCAAGCTATCTCTGTCGCTGCAATTGGAAATTAACATGCGGCTGATGCATTGACTAACTAATTGGCCAGCACGAGTATCGCTGCATGGCTGCTGGTGTGTCTGCACTTTCTGGCTCTACTGAACTGCTGCATGCATGGTGAGAATCGATGACTGGATAACTGCCGCTGGCCGAATCTCTTTCCGAAATTCACGTGACAACTTCTCAAAGAACTGCTGCCTGCCGTGAAAAATCCTGAAGTGCTTGCTTTGCATCTGCTATAGAACTATACTACTATTTACTACAATCTGCTGACTGCAAGCACGCTGATGCTTCTTCTTTCTGCTGGAGAAGCATAACTGATCAGGTGGGCATGCACAACGGCTGCCCTCTTTGCTTGCACATGTTGATTGCTGCTCTGGCTTGCTTTATGGCTCATACTGAACATCATTGCATGGCTTCTCAAAGACCACGACGAGCTGATTCATGGGACGGACAGGGGCACATCTACCAACTGATTGGTCAGTGACGACTAACGAGATGATCAACGCCGGACTGATAGCCTTGCCTCTGAAACTCTCAAGGAGAGCGGCTTTACTACTCAGAAACTCACATGGAGCTGCTTCTTTTCTGAAACTCATGCGGAGCTGGTCTTCTTTCTGAAACTCTTGTACAGAGCTGGTCTTCTTTCTACACTGAAACTTTGTAACTCTCGGTAGGAGCTGGTCTTGTATTCTGAAAACCCTCATGAGGAGAGCTGGGCTTCTACTCTGTAACTCTCATGAGGAGAGCTGGGCTTCAATCACTGAAACTCTCGTGAGGAGAGCTGGTCTTCAACTGCAGAAACTCTTCTGAAAACTCTCATGTAGAGAGCTGCTTGATTGCACTGGCCGATGCAAACTGAGGATGACATGGCAGGAGTTGATGTAGATCACGGCGGCTAGCAGATCCTTTTCCCGGGGCAGCATATGAATCAGCGAACCGATCATTGATCTGAGCCCACGAGTTGTACATGACTGGTGAACCTATCTGACAACTAAAACGAAGATGCCGCCATGACGGGTTCCGGCGGACGCGCTGTGTTGCCGATGGAAGAACATAGAACAGGGGCTACGAAAGATCGCGTGCCCTCTGCTAGATGACGAGGCCCTCTTGTGAACGGCAGGGCCTTTACCGGCGCCTACTCGCTGTCCTCGACGGGGAAACTGCAGCAGGGCATCGGCGGCGCCCTCGACGAGATGTTGCAGATGGAAGCAGCAGCAGGGCTTTCGCCCTTTCTCCGTCCTCCCCGCCCCCCGTACGTGAAGGAGTAGGTTGGTATATATAGGGAGAGCCTAGGGCAAGCAGGGCGTGGCCAACTCTGACGCCTGCGCCGCCATCGAGTTGTTGGAGAGCCAAACTTCTGCCGAGATTCTCGTATTATGTTGTTTAAACTGACTTGGGTTTATCTGTGGCAGCGTTGAGGATTAGCACGTCGAGACCTGGCCGCGTATATCTACGTTGATAGTGCTCCACCGTAAGTTGTTTCCCAAGTCCGGACTCTACGGGATTTATCGGAAGGCTGTTCCTTGTCGATGTTTATCTCTGGATGGATAGATAGTAACTAGCCTGGCATACGTTGTGTATCCAACACAGGCAGCATGTACGTGCACGTACGTATTATGAAATACGAGCCACGCGTGTGAATTTTGGCTGAGTTGTAGGTTATCACGTACATAGGCCTGGCTCACCTTGACAACGTTGAATGCACACGCTTCTGGGTAAGCTCGAATTCTATTAAGATCTTGCCTTGCGCACGAGGAGATTATCGTGTTGCTTATACAACTGCTGCCAGATGGCCCCTTGATCTAGATCACGACGTTCGCCGGCCGCTCGCACCGAGGGCCGTATTGAGTCCAGAAGCTTCTAGAATTTTATAGAATACCTCTCCCGCTCTTGTTGATCACGTCGCTGCCATATTTTTGAAGGGGACATATATATATATGATGTAGGGAAGTAATTGTATAAATACCTGCCCAACAAGCATATGTGCAATTGTATACTTGCCGCACTCAAAATACTTGGCAGGAAACATGAGCCTCTTGCTCAACGCAGGCACAAATACATGGCCATGCACGAACTCATATGTATGTGTGAGTGCATGTCTTTATGAAGGCGTGCTATACATAATTACTAAGTAATTGGACACATTTATGAAATATTTGCCCGTGAATTAATTTTGTCAGACGCTCTGCCAAGTGAGTCCCATATCATCTCTTTTTAGGAAAAAAAATATGACAAAATCTCATCGTACACTCAACACATAATTATGCACGGTCTCAAAAAAAAAACACATAATTATGCACCCACAAACGCTAAAATCATATATATAACTACTCTATATCTTGTGTACTAATGCACCCCCATTGAAAATCTTCTAGCTTTGCCACTGGTGTCGAGCACGACGGGGTAGCCACCGCTGGACATCTCGATCGGCGAGGCTTCTTCTGCTCGGGGAGGACGATCGACGACGATGTTCTTCAATATCTTGTCGGGGATCGATGGTGGGCTGGTGATCAGCTCGTTGCTTGCTAGGAAACCCCTAGCCCAGAGGGGTTTATGCTGTAAAAACCAGTTACAGCTAGTATATGGTGTGACGTTGCGGTGCCGTGAAGTCTTGCCTAACCTCAGCTGGTGCTCTCTTCGCCAGCTTACCATGCATATATATCCAGTTTCGGCAAGTTTGATTTGCTTAAAACTAGGGTTGCCATGCCATGTAAGGTTACATTTGCAGTTAAGACAAAGTGTTGTAACAGTGTTCGTATAACGGTATGGCGTGTCGGAAGTTCATGTGACTAGCAGCAGCAGCATGAGAGGAGAGTGGAGACGGAGAAAGAGAGGAGAGTGGAGGCGGAGGCGGAAGCGGCCCGGTGCCGGTGGGCAGAGAAGGCTTAGGGTGGACAGTATCAATCTATCAGGAGCTCACTTAATTTGTGACAGCGACAGCGACGCCAGAAGGCAGAAGGCAGCAGCATCATCGGTCGCCGTCGCGCCCGCCGCCCGCGCGTGTCTCGCCGCGGCAGCGACGCCGCAGCGGACCCTGATCCGAGATGCTTGGTGGTTTGCGGTTTGCGGTATGGCGTGTCGGGAGTTCATGTGACTAGCTAGGAACACAGCTAGTGAGAACTAAACGTTACAGTTAATGGTAATTACGTAATGCTAATGCAGCATTCATGCTGAGCAAATTAAGGCTTTTCACTACAGGATTTGACATTTTTCCCGACAGTGCTTATTGAGTGGGCGACAGTTTGAATGATTCTTATCATTTTTGAACTGTGTGGCCAATGGTTAGCAAGTGTAATTGCATGAGTGGCCGACAGTTTTGTCCTAATCACCTACAAACTCATTGCCGACAACATCATCTCCCACAGTAATCAAACTACTTAACCAAATACATTGGAACTGTAGGCCACTTGCTACTCAACTGTCGGGGAAAAATTGAAATCTTGTAGTGTTTGGCAAGGGGCCGGCCGCCGGCGACCGTGCACTGTACCACCCAACGTACGCTACGTACGCATCAACCAACGTATTGCGTGTGTACGCGGCCCGCACTCTAGCTTTCGCGTCACGTGTGTCACGCGCGCATGTATCAACTTAGTATATCCTGGTACTACTACGGAAGTAAAGTACGGAGTATCGATCATGCAGGTCCAGATCAGCTCGACAGAGACCGGACCCAGCCGTGTGTGCTTTCCCTTTCAACCGGTCACCGACTCGTGGGCCTGGCACCCTCAACTTGGCGCGACAGCGTCAGCGACGCCGCAGCCCCGCCCGTGCGCACATGCACATGACGACGGGGCGGCCGCGCGTTGTCGAACCGCCACGACCGACGACGTACGTGTTGACGTCACGCTGGGATCTAGTCGTGTCGTTTGGTGTGACATCACCAGCGTACGCAATTTGATGCATAGATGACGCAACACGATCTTTTCGCGTACTACCAATCCTTTTTCTCAGTGACGAAACAAGTCGAAAGGCAGAAAAACGGTGGCCTGCATCATGCACCGTGGATCCGCGTCAGCGCAGGCAGTTCATCACATTTCTGTGCTGGAACAAATATCATCATCCGTGACCGTGAGTTCCATATGCTTCCGATCGCACGCCACGTAGTCAGGCATAGGCCCACTGATCAGAGTATGCTTTTTGCCCATGCAGTTTTCTCTAGTGAAACCTGAAAACTAGGGGGAAAGTAATGGAACGGTCAAAGGTGTGGTGTTCTTATTAGCTACTGAGTCAGCCCGATCGGTTAGTAATAAGCAAGCTTAGTATCAGCCTATCAGGAGTAGACAATGCATGACAAGCCACATGAAGGTACACACGGTTTATCCATAATACATTCTATGAGGGCATGCTCATGCTGATGCCAGATCATTCATCCGTAATTAATATATATTTTTTAATTCCTTTAATAATTTACTCATAGATTGATCCTTCAACTTGATATATTATTTCCGGCACTAACTATGATTTATTTCCCGCGTGGGTGAGTGATCGACCATATGGCAGGCCCGATGGTGGTCATGCCATGAAGCGACGCATGTGTATGATATCACCGGCCTGGCTTGACATGTCATTTGCTACCCGTGGTCCACGAAGGTAGGACGACCATCCCTTCTTTGAAAATAAGATGATTAACTGGCCTCGCGCGGCACCTAGGAAGCACGATCAAGCCCTCCACATCAGAGCCTTCTTTGTTTGTAGCTCTGTTGTTTCATTGGCAGTGAAACAATCCATCCTCCCCATGCTCCTGCAAGTAGTTTTCTTCAGCTCAGCACCATGTTGCTCTAAATCGTGTTTCTCTCATGCTTTGAAAATTATAGCCCATAATAAATTCAAGTATTCAACAATTCATAAACTGATCAAGTTTAATAAAAATGATTTTAAATTAAATGCAGTATTTTCCCTCCATTTCAGATCTACCACATAAGAGTCATACTCCAGATTAACCACATAAGTGAACTTTTCCCTATTATTTCTAGGAGGATTTGACAAGGTACTTACCGTTACGTTCGTACGGTGTGTTGTCGGTCACACTTCTGTTGCTGGTGTTTCTAAAACAAACAAGGGGGGGGGAGGGGGGGGGGGGGGGGGGGGGGGGGGGGGGGGGCATATGGGCCCATCGTCTTCAAAACTATAGAGGCGCGGACGGCGGCAGCACGGCGCGGCGGCCGGAGTCAGCAGCTGCTGAGATCAGGGTCGCCGGCGGGCCGGCTTCGAGCGCTGGTGCCGTGCGCGCCAAGGTAGACGACATCGCGATCGGAAGCGGGAGGTCACGGCAAAGGATCCTGGGGCTCAAGGCTCCTCGACGAGAAAGCTCTCTTGGACGGACTTGGGCGCTCAAACGGTGATGACTGGGCGCTACTGAACTGGCGTGAAGGTTTGTGTTGGGCGAGTTATACTTGTGCGAGCTATATCGTGATCACCAGTTGCGTGGCCGTTTATCTCTCAAACAAACCAAAGGACGACTACACGGTTGTGTTGTGCGTAGGGATCGAAGAAGAAAATAGGAAACGCGCACCAGGGCAGAGATTAACGTTGTGGGCGTGTGACCGCCACGCACGGTTGAGCGGCGACCGACAACATGTTTACATGGTAGTATACCAGTACAGTAAGCAGCACCCCACTGTGACACCGTCTCGATCGAGTCTCGACAAGAGATTAATTAGATGCATTTTCTTTTTCTTTCCTGTGCAGATGGCCAATTGTGTTGCTGGTATTGTGGCGAGCGTGTGTGCGTATAGTATTAGGACTCGTAAAACGCAAGACGCGATTATTCCCCCAAACATATATAATTTCTTCAAATCAAATTTGGTAAAACGCAAGACGCGATGTGAAATACTGTCTTGTAGAAACGTGCAACCCTCCTCTCGTGTACATAAACTCTGGTAGTTGCACACACGCACTGAGATGCGCCTGCACGCAACGTATCGAATGTGGCATCCTTCCCCATCTGGGACTGTGCTGGTAGAGCACTCTCCTAATTAAACCCTCTCTTTTCCAGCACATGAATGCTATCAAGTGAGCAAAAGAAGACAGACGTAGGCAGAGTTGATTCACCTGCGAAATATCTTTGACTGCTGCGCTGCTTTCATTCCTAGTACTTCGTTTTTGAGTCACGTCGCGGCGTCGAGACAGCATCAGGGGTACGTAGTACGGCAATGACACCAGTGTGAACGCCTGCTGTTGCGACTTTCAACACGTCCCCGGTCCATGATCCATTAACGGAAACTATCTTGCTAGGAGTAGATCGGATGAGTTGAGTGCCCCGCGCGGCCGCGCCGGCCGCGTCACATCTCGACAGCGACGCCGCAGTACGTAGTGGATCCGGCCGGCGAGTGCGACGTGTGGGTTGGTAGCACGACTCGTCGGTTACGTGCCGGGCCGTCGGTTGGTTCTCCGCGATTGAGGCGGCTGGGACGACGTAGCCTGCTCCCTCCGTGCGCCACCCGGGGCCACTCGATCAACCGGCGCCGCCATGCATGCATAACAGAGGAGAGTGACACACTGTACTACTCGCTAGCTGCCTATCAACCTCTGTGGCGGCCCGTGCGTGCGACCGTTGCTTGCCGGGCTCCTGAGTCCTGACTACTGAAGATGTACTACTTTGTTTATGTCTCCATCCGAAATAACAGCTCCGCACGGTTCTTTAGGGAATATAATCCGTGTCATCACCAAGATTAATTAAGCAATCTAGATGTGCACCGGGGCAGGCTGGCAGCAGGTTCGGCGTTGCGACTGGCGCGGGCGCGGGCACGGGCACGTGGCACCAATCTAGATATGCCCGGCTAGATGAAGACACCCGCACAAGCGAGGAGATGAGTGACGAAGTGCGACGCGTTGTCCGTGTTGCTCGCACATGTACTACCTAGTACCGCTCGACGACGGACCGGCCCAGCCGCGCGCTTTTCCTTTCAACCGGTCAGCAAACTTCCTCATTTGAAGAACATCGTCGTCGATCGTCCTCCCTGAGCAGAAGATGCCTCGCCGATCGAGATGTCCAGCGGTGGTGTTTGATGGATTTTTATACACAAATTTGTAGAGGGAAATGAGAAAAGGGTGCAAGGTTACTAAGTTGTTGCACAATGCATGCGTGAAGGCTTATCTCCCTGAATATTTTCAGATTTTCAAAATATGTGCAGTGTTGAAGTCACTTAGAGTACGACAGCCAGGCCATATAAAATTCACAAGCCTCCTCAAGCAGATCAGGCCCGGTTTCTTGAGTTGGCCTGCATGTCGTCATCATTCTGAAAATCCTTGAGCTGAATACGTATACGCCGGCCGGTTACCCTGGCCAAAGATAAAACTTAACATGCACGTCTGCAGGATATGTGTCTCTGAACGAGATCCAAACAGACTTGCCCGGCTACGCGTTTCCATTCAAACACATGATTTTCAGTTGCAAGTATATGAGGATTTTCAAGTGATTATTTGAGTTACGTAATGAATATGTACTAGCTGGGTCCACCTGACATTGTATACGTTGGCTCGTTCGTTCGTACGATGGCTGGAGATAAGCATGCAAACCTGCATCTGAACAGACTTTCTGGAGATAAGATCAATGATCATGCACGTGCTAGAGATAATGCCAAAGTTGGTTTGAACTCCAAGATTGGTATGGCTGCGTAACTTAGCTGATCGTACCGCCTAAATTCTAGAGGTGTCACGTTTAAGAGAATCTTACCATTTATATGTAGTAAGCAAAGTCAAATTATAAAACTAGTTTCAAAACTCCCGTATAATTTCCGAGACGAATCTAACGAGAGTAATTAAGCGGCGATTAGAAGATGGTTACTGTAGTATTACTGTAGCAAAATATAGATTAATTAGGCTCATTAGATTCGTCTCGTAAATTAGCACCCATCTGTCATAAAGGTTTTGTCATTAAACTAATTAAAATATTTTTTAAATATGAAAATTCTTTTTGATGTGACGGGTCTAAAATTTAGAGGGGAGGAAACGAACGCACCCTATATAAACAAACCGATCCCTTCTGGATCGGGGACGCGCGTCGCCAGGAGGCGTCGCTGCGCGACGCAGCCGCCAGAGAAACACGCCACAACATGCATACTCGCCGCCAGTAGGCGTTGTCACGCCCTCATCTCAACATCATGCATAAGCGCCGCCGCCAGAATACAGAGGCATCCACGCCTCAACGCGGGAGTTTCGGCCATGCGCTGCAACTTGCCGTCCAAGTCTACACCAAGTTACTACAACAACGACGAGCTCCGCGAGCCTGTTGTCATCTCATCTTCTTGGCGGCCACGATGCACGGTCTGCTCCTCATCTAGGCGAAGCGTCCATTCTAATCAAGAGAAGTAAGGCAAGCACCTCCCGTTGAAGAGGGTGTTCTTCGTTTTCGTGAACAGTAACTTCACTGTTGATACAGTGCTACAGTGTGAAACAGTGGATAAGCAGGTGAATAAGCTGGGCAATAAGCCGGCGCCAAACACGTCCTAAACTCTCTGTTCTAATAAAATGGGGAGAGGGTGTTCCTCGTTTCAAAAAAAAAATGTGGGCCCGGCACTCACAACTTTCCGGACGTCCCAACTTTCCGCGGGTCCATCTGCAGCTAGTGCGCGCGCGTCGCGACAGCGACGCCGCGGATCCGTGTCCACGTGAAGACGGCTGTAGCCGCGCGTTGTCGACGCGCCGCGTCGCCACGAGCCGCCAGTTGACGTCACGGGGATATGATTTGTTTTAGTTTTCATCTATTCTGCAGCTTCCTACAAGAAATTCAACTAGCAACATTACTCCATCAATGATCATCCCTTGAAACTTAGGTAGGAATTCGCTACCATATTGCTGGCGATCGATGCATGTTACTCCGTAGAGATCTCACAACGGGAATAGACTCTTCAAACAGAACTGATTGAGCGCAGAAAGGTACAGCATACCTCCTCTTCCATTGATCCATTGTTTCTCTGTCCAGATGAGCTGACTTCCTGTTCGATCGGTTCTTCGACTTGCTCATTGGGCGCCAATGTCACTGATTGGTAGTGTCACTTATTCTTGGACTTGTTCCTCACTGGAAGGTATGGCATAAGATGCCTCTGCATTTTCTGCCGCACCAACATTGGACGAAGAAGCGCTTCGTTCGTGCCACCATGGCTCAGGTTGACAATCTCTTATCTTAGTATTTGAAGAGAAAAAGGAGCCACCACCTTCGCTTTTAAGGCCACGAAATTACCACATTAATCGGAGGAAAAACAAAAATGTGAACCGTTGGATTTTATGAAGATCTAACGCCCTAGATAATTGTCAAACAAGAATTAATTCGGAATAAAAAAAATAAAGAAATCAGAAGTCCATGTCAACACAAGAGCTAATGTTTGGTAAAAAAAAAGAAATATTTAAATTCGGATTTCATCTGTGACGGGTTCAATCAAGAGTCCTGTGCACCTACAGTCCATTAAGAAGCCAGCTTAATTCGGATTATTAATTCTTTAAAAAAACTATGATTTTTTTTTCAAAATTAGTATCCCACATTGTCTCAAATGAGTAGGAGTCGGATGAGTATTATAGGAGAGCACGGTTGATCCTCTTAGTTGGTAACTAGCAAGGTGGCCCGCGCAATCTGCGCGGCTAGATTATATTAATTATCATTCAAGGCAAGAAAAATCATATATAGTTTTGTTAAAGAAAATATAAAACACCATGCTAATTTTGTTTAATTTTATCCTATTGGACTATTTAAAAATCCCACCCCATTTTCAACACTCTAAAAAATATGTATCCTTACATGTATGCACATATTATCCGACCCTGTAACCTTACACCAGAATTTCGAAATAAAGAATTTCGTCTCCTCTATTTCAGTTTTACTTTTCGTTATCTGTCGTGATCTACGTGCCGTCGTTCCGCCGATAACTCAACAAATGGTACTGCCTCTCTTTCTGCAATTTAAGTTAGCCAGCTCCGGCTGTCTTTCCGGGAGCAGGCTGCCTACTAGTCGCACAACACCAGCTTCTGTCCCCGGCAAAAGTGCTGTGGCCCTTTGGCTTTGGTGTGGCATCACCAGCCGTGATGCACCGTTGCTGCACCTTTGATGCACAGAAACCAGAAAGCAATGCAAGACCGGCGTCGCTAGCAACTGCCGTACACACGCACGCCGCAGCTCAGCTTCCCTGTAACTTCCCCGGTATTCGTATTTGAAGCTCAACAAAGTACTCTAAATACACTGTACGCGAGGCCTACGGGAAAAAGGCACAGAAATCCACACTTCGGCACGAGAAAAGTTCGACCGGTTGGTAGCGCACCACTTCGCACCGCCATTGACGTATCGACATGTGCCGGTGTACGGCGTATGTTAGCGTGCTACAAGGACGACTACGAACGAGTATGTAGTACTACAGCACTACTAGACCTCGCCTGCGGCGGGCCCAGAGCCGCGCGTGCCGGTTGAGTGCACCGCACCGCACCACACGGTCCACCACCCCTCACCGCACCGCAGCGCGCCACCACTCGGCGCGAATCATTTGTAGTGCCGCGCTGACCCTCTCCCCCGCTGCGCCACGCGTTCCCCCGGGTGGCAGGTCCCACCAGACCGGGGCTCACGCGTCCTCCCTGAGCAGCCGCAGCCGTCCACCTGTCACAACGGCCTCTCCTTGGCCGTACAACCGCTCCCCGTTTTCCTCGCCACCAGCTCCCCGTCCCCCTCTCAGCTCAACCTTTCGAAAAACCATTCGCAAATTCGCAAGCAGAGAAGAGAATACAAGACCAGACGACGAAACACAAAGCTGCTCCAGTTCCTGCGCCCTGACTTGGCGGCGGCCAAGTCGCTGTCGCCGTCGTCATCCGACCCCGACGACGCGTACTCGCCACCGACCTCCTCGCCGAGCGCGAGCGCGGTCACCTCGGCCGCGGCGTCGCCGTACCGGATGTCGCCGTGTTCAAGCAACAAACAGGGCTCCCTCGTGAACGAGGACGGCCACGTGTACTCGCTCGCCGCGGCCGGGGACCTGCTGTAGGCCACGTGTACTCGCTCGCCGCGGCCGGGGACCTGCTGTACACGGGCACGGACTCGCGCGACGTGCGCGTGTGGCGCGACGCCGCGAGTGCGGCGGGTTCCGGTCGGGCAGCGGCCTGGTTCAGGGCCATCGTGGTCGCCACGGACGGCCGGATCTTCACGAGCCACCAGGACGGCAAGGTCCGCGTCTGGCGCCGCCGCCGCACCTCGGCGTCGTCGTCGGAGGCCGTGGAGCACGTGCGGGTGGGGACGCTGCCGCGGCTCCACGACGTGGCCGACTCGCGCTGCCTCGAGTCAGTCCCCGCCCGCGACGACGCCGTCAACGCGGTGGCGGCGGCGGGCTTCAACGCGCAGCTCTTCACGGGCCGGGATCCGCCGACGGCACCGTCAAGGTGTGGCGCCGGGAGGAGGACGCCGCTGCACGAGGCACGCCATGGAGCGGGTGCTGCGCGCCGGCGGCGACGGCGATCGCCGTGGCGGCGGAGGCGCGGGTGGTGTACGTATGCTCCTCGGACGGCGTCGTCACGAAGTGGCAGTTCCGCCGAGGAACGGCGGCGCGCTGTGGGGGCCACAGGATGGCCGTGCTGTGCCTCGCCGTGGCGGCGGGGGCGGGGCGTGTCGTCGTCATCGGGTCGGTGGACCGGGCCAGCTGCGTGTGGCGGCGCGGAGCACGCGCGGCTCGCCGTGCTGTCGGGACACTCGGGCCCCGTCAAATTCGTCGCCATCGACGAGGAGGACGGCGCCGGCGAAGGCGCGCGGCTGTGGGTGGTGTACAGGCGTACAGCGGCAGCCTCGACGGGTCCGTCAAGGTGTGGCGCGTCTCGGACGACGGAAGCGGCGCGCCCGGCCTGATGACGCTAGCGCGGACGCCGCCGCCTGTGGAAAAGGCGCCACGCCGCCGTCGCCGCTGGCCTCGTGGACCCGTGAAATGAACGGGCGCGCTCCTCCTCCCCGTCCCCTCCCTTTCCCGTCCAAGAAATGGAAGTGAGCGGGCGGGAGATATGAAAGAGGTCAACGCTCGCTGGCACCTTTTTTTTTTTCTTTGAGTTGATATACCATCCAGCATGCCATTTGAGTCGATATTCCCTCAAGTTGACCCGTCCAGTCTGCGGTCCAAGAAACGGCAGAGGGAAAAAAAGAGGGAGAGCTTCATTATATGAAAAAAAATTAAAAAGAAGGCAAAAAATTTTTTGCTATGGACCGCACACCAACCCTGTAGGCTGTCATGGGCCTTCCCGGCATCACATACTTGCAGCAATCCCTACTAGAGGGAGTGCGAGTCAGAGCGCAGGTCGGCCCAATGACTGCCTACAAAGAGCAGTCCATTTAGCCGGTTTGGATGAGGTAATAGTGATAGGATTCGTAAGTTCGACGGCTGCCTGGCGGCTCTCACTTTAAGGTGGTGGTGGTTGCCTGGGAACACCGTTGTGGGACTAAACAAGATGCGTGCTGCAGCAGCTGAAGCTTCATGTGCACGCGCTCTTTGGTACCAAAACGCCTTTTGTCTCACGTGTGTGCGTGCGTCTGGCATTCCCGGCCCGCGGCCTTTACGCTTGGGCTCAGTATGGCATTCCTATGGGCTTTTCTTGACTTCTGATGTGGACCAATCGTTGGTCTGTTTTCTCTAATGGACAAAATGCAAATGAACGAATACACAGAGTCCAAACCAATTTGACTAATTCGAATCACCCAGCCTGAATTCTTTACATTTTCAAAAAGCATTTGCTAGTTCTCATGTGACTGAGATTTTGTATATCTCTCAGTCACATTTTTTGGAACACTGAAACTGAACTGCTGGAACGGAGCTATTGTACTGCTGGAACAATTAGTTTTTCGGTGAAACAATTTCGTTTTTTCTTTTTTTTTTTGCACAAGTGAATGAATTTTTTGGTGGTTGGATCAAAACTAATGGCTGAAAAAAATTCGTTAATCACTTTTTTTTACACAAGTGAGTGAATTTTTTGGTGATTGGATCAAAATCCAATGGCTGAAAGAAATGACTGAGAGATTAGCAAAATCTTAGTCACCTGAGAAGGAGACATCTCCTTTTCAAAAGCGTAAACACCTTCAATGGACGCACGGTCCGAGGGAGATATTTCAAAGGACAGCTGGGATATAGACATGTATTGCATCATGCGAATGCAGTTTTGCTGCTACCAACTAGACAGATAGTAGAGAGAAAAGAATTTGCTTACATAGTTCTTCTGCTGCCAATGACATCAAGTTTTAGTGATTACATGAAGCTGGTATGTAATTCTTTTTCATGCCAACCTTGTGTTTTGATTTTCTTGAGCTCAAGCGTTCTAAAACTTGCAGCCTTGTGTACTTTCTTCAGCTCAAAGGTTTGGAGCTTGCCATCATGCATGGCTGGACACTTTCCTTCATCAGCTCCATGACCACTTAAACATGAAGAAAGTGCAGGGAGTACTTCTGCTGTGACACGTGGAGTCATGGACGACACACTAATTAATGTATTCGGATGAACTTACGTACGGAGTAGTTAATTATTTCCTCTATGGCTGCAGACTGTAAAATAGGGAGGTTTGTTGATGATCGCTACTACATTTTGCAATCACTTTCTATCTAAATGAACATCTAATGTGTGGGCAAGGATCATTTGCGCGTTTTCGTATTGTGTCTTATGTGAATTAAAAATTACTCTGTATTATTGTCACCTGATCACGTGCATCTTAGAGTTAATCCTTATTTTTCATTTTCACAGTTGACACAATGCTAATGCTTATGTATGCTGGTCTGCACCATTTACAAGCCAGCCGTCAGTCCAGTCCAGTGCTTATGTAGTACTTACTACTCCGTACTAGTTTTCTTTCTTTTCTTTAAAAGAGAAAAGGGAAACACTTATCCAACCGGTAAACATAGAGAGATGCTTGACATTCTGCTGCCGCATTTCGTCGAGCACCCACGATGCCGCTGGCTCCTCTCCTGCTCCCAGCGGCCCGCCTCGCCGGGGTAGTGTCCGCCTCTGGCTGCCGCTGCGGAGGTGCGAGTCCGCCAAGGGCGCCACTGCGGCGGGCGCGGCGCGCAAGCCCGGGTTCTCGCGGCGGTCGGCCATCGAGAAGAGCTCCCACCCGGAGCCGGTGGTGTTCGCCACGCCCGTGCCCGCCGATCCCTCCGTCGCCGTCACCGGCGGGGGCGCCTCCCGCGGCGTCCGCGCCGTCGTCTTCGACACGGTTCGCGTCGCCCCCCTTTCTCCACCCCCTCCCCTCCACCCCATTCACTAGTGCAAGCCTCCCCGTAACAGTAGGTGCCCGTCGCTTGTGCAGGGATGCACCGTCCTGGGAGCATGGATGGCGACCAGAGTCGTCGACGGCGGCGAGCAGCTGGTGTTCGACCACGCGGCGCCGCCGCGTACGTCCCCGAGCACGGGCTCTGCTTTGGCCTCAGGGACGACCGCTGCCTGCTCTGCGCGGTGGACCTCGCGCGCGGCCTCGCCGAGGAAGCCGCCGGCGGTGGGCAACGTCTGGGAGGACCTCGCGCCGGCGGTGGAGCGGCCGGTGGCGCCCGCGTCGCGCGTCGCGCACCTGGGCTTCGGCAGGTTCTTCACCGACAACCCGTTCGCCGCCGGGTTTATAGCAATGTACAGCACGGGCAGACCATACGACGCCAGCAAGAAGCCCATGACCGCGCCTGAACGGAACGCGGTAATGAAGGCCTTGCCGACGCCTTTCCTGGCTTCCAGAGTGGTCCCGTCCGGGCGTTGGCGTACGTGGCGATCTTCATGCCGAGGAAGCCAGACACCAAGGAGGTGATTGCGCCGAGCGAGCAGGAAGGAGACGGTGCTAAAGAGGGCGTTGAAGAGCGCAGGTTTGCACTCCTTGTCCTTCTGCGATGGCGTTCTGTATCTCGGCGCACCTGACGACGACGTTGTGGTCGTCGAGGCCCTCCTCCTCCTCGATCAGCGAGTCACCCAGCCCGTCCTGCTTGTCCCTGGCGTCACCGGAACGCGCGACACGATCGCCCACTGCGCGACGCGATGCCCACGACGGCGGCGAGAGGGACGGACGAGCACCTGGGTGGCGACGTCCGACAGGATCGCCATGGCCGGCCGGAATGCTCGCTGAGGGCAAATTCATAAAGAGAACCCCGAGTTCAAGTGGGGACCTGTATAATTGTACAAACCGAGAAAAAGAAGGCTGAAGGTTGCGTGTGAGGAGGAGAATGGAGAAGATGCTGAAGCTTCTGCGGTGTTTATCAGTGAACTCTCTCTGGTGCGCTTCGGAGGTGCAGGGTTTGAAGAAAGGTGGGTTTGCCGTTTGCGAGCAAGGGACACACAGAACAGAGGAGGGGCAGGGTGAAACAGAGGAATGGTGGCCGGACATCGTATTACAACGGAGGTCAGGGAGCTGCTTACAAAAGTCTCCTTCCAATACAAAGTTTTTTTTTTTTGAGGGATCCTTTCTGACCTATACAAAGGTGTCGGGCTGTTGATTCCTCGGCCACGCCACTGGATTCGCTGCTTCGATTGCGACCGGCGACGGCAGGAGCAGCAGTGGCCGTCTTCGCATCTGCGTGCAATAAACTGTACGTACGCCTTTTTCGATGCCGAGATGACGCACGCAATTACAGAGTTTTCGAAACTGGGGGCCGTAGCAGTTTCCCTGATGAGTGATGAGTGTTAGATCCTGCTACAAAATTGCATGCATTTCGACATGCTCAAACGAGGGCACAGAATCAACGAATGTTTCTCTTCTCTCTCTGCCACGACACGGTTATCAGACGGTCAACGTATGCTCAGGGCTGCATCAACTAGTGGAACCAACGAGGGCAATGCCACATTGCCACTGTTTTTTTCTTTTTCTTTTTTTTGAGAGAGAGAAACGTGCCGAGAGGACGCTTTGGGCCAGAAACACCAACGCGTCGATTGGATTGGCGGTCCATCTGATTTTGGGTAAGGAACCCGACTTGATTGGATGCAATTAGTTCTGAGGGATAGATCTGTTGAGATCTTTTACTTGCTTCATGAGCTACAAAGTCCAGTTTTTTCAAGAAGGAAGAATGATTGGGTGTTCGACTCAATCAACGCGATTCACCCCTGAGGGAGAAGAATAATCAGCCGGATCAGGCCGGGGGAACCAAGGCAAGTTCGAAGGTGATGAGTTTCCGGCGATTCGTGCACCTGGTGGTGAACGACATGACGCCGCACCTACAGCCTGCGTAACATCGACATGTCGTGCCTGTTCCGCCGCCCGCCGAAGAAGGAGACCACCACCGGCGGCCGTCCCGATCATCACCAATCAATGGAGGAGATGGAGTCGTCGCCCTGCCCGCCCCGCCTGAGCCGGTACGACGACGGCAAGATGGAGTTCATGCTCCTCGGCGGCAAGCAGAACAAGGTGCTCGCCACCGACCAGACGGGCCGCGCCGTCCTCTACGACCCCGGCCGGCACGCCGTCCACACGCTGCGCGGCTTCGCGAAGCCCAAGACGGCGCCCGTCGCCCTCACTGTCGCCGGCGCCGGCGGGGACGACGACCTCTACGTCCTCAGCGCGCTGCCGTCGCTGGGCGACGAGGACGCCTGCTTCGAGTGCCTCCAGCGCGGCTGTCCACGCCAAGGAGTCGAAAATTGATGATGATGCTGTTACACTCGATTGGTGCGTCGACAGTTCCAGTCCTCCTTACTGTCATCAGGCATTCATGTCGCCTCCAACAAGCCTAGGCAAATTTAAAAGCCAAATTCACCATTGCCTCTCGTGTACACAGGACTTTGCCTTCCCTTTCCAACCTAGTTTCTCCAACAGCAACAGGCAACAACATTGCATTTTGGATCCGGTGTCGAGCTCGCCCCCGCCGCGTGCCGCGCAAGCGTGCCCTGCCGCGCGAGCAACGCCTCGCGTCGCGCTCGCCCCGGCCCGGCTGCCACGCCCGTCCGCGCTGCTCTCGTCTCGCCCAACACCAAGCTGTTCTGGTCCCTGGCACCCTCCTCCTCAACACCCACAGGAGCCATGGCTGGAGCTAGGGCGGGAGCCATGGCAACCGGAATTCCTCAAATCCTCCTCAAGAGAACTCTCTGTGTGGACAGAACCGGCGGATCAGTTACAAGAGTAGTAAAGAAATTCACCGGAAAAGAAATTGAGCCACGGGCGCTCGGAAACGGTCCAAAGAAAAACTGAATTCAGTCGACTCCTGGGACGACGTCGCGCGCCCGCCCTGCGCCTACCCGGCCGTCGTGTGCGCCCGACCCCGACGACCCTTCGTCCTTGTGGCGCCGCTCCGCGTGTCCATGCTCGCGCTGCCCAGCGTCGTCGCGCTGCAGCTCCGCGCCCGCGTCGCCGCGCTCCAGCTCCGTCCCCGCACCCGCACCCGCGCTCCGCCGCGTAGCGCCGCGCTCTCTCGCTCGCCGTTGCTTCCCGCGTCCCAGCTCCCTCCGGCAGACCCACGCTGGCAAATGCATAAGAGGAGAGAGGGAAGCTATTTTACCTTCCCTCTCTCCTCTAATGCAAAATACCTGCTCCATATGCATGATCTGTTGGAGAGTAAAACTGTGATGCATAATATGGTGAAAGATGCATAAATGGATTTGCCTTCCATTGTTGAAGTCAGTCTTACTTTGGTATTAGCTTCTTTTCTTTCCAAAAAAATAAGTGGAAAATTATCCAACCGGTAAATAGATAAACGGTCAAGGCTCGAGCTTCCGCTCCCGCATTTCGTCGAGCACTCGCGACTCCCGCGATGCCGCCGCATACTCTCATGCTCCCGGCGGCCCGCCTCGCCGGGGTGGTGGCCGCCTCCGGCGGCCGCGGCGGAGGTGCGAGTACGACAAGAGCACCACCGCGGCGAGCGCGGCGCGGCAAGCCCGGTTCTCGCGGCAGTCGGCCATCAAGAAGAGCTTCCACCAGGAGCAGGTGGTGTTTGCCACTCCCGTGCCCGCCGACCCCTCCGTCGCCGTCATCGGTGGGGGCGCCTCCGGCCTTGCGTGCGCATCCGCCCTCGCCGCCCGCGGCGTCCGCGCCGTCGTCTTCGACACGGTTCGAGTCGCCCCCCTTCTCATTCCCCTCTCCTCCATCCCCGTCCACTAGTGCGAGGCTCACCAACCGTGCTCGCCGCTGGCGCAGGGGATGCACGGCCTTGGGGGAAGGATGGCGACTAGAGTCGTCGACGCCGGCGAGCAGCTGGTGTTCGACCACGCGGCCCAGTTCTTCACCGCGACTGATGCGAAGTTTCAGAAGCTGGTAGAGGAGTGGCTTGACAGAGGGCTGGTCCGCGAGTGGAGTGGCTTGATCGGCGAGCTCGAAGCCGGTGGCCGTTTCAGACCCATACCTTCGTCCACGCCGAGGTACATCGGCGTGAACGGGATGCGCCCGCTTGCAGACGCAATCCTGCCTGAGGTATATCTGATAAGCTCCACCTGATGCAAGCTCCACTATCCATGGAGTTGTGGCATGAAGTGATTCGTAGTTGTTCAGTTAACTGAACCATGATTGACCTGCCATTGCACTATCACATCCTGTGAACACTGTCCTGACTTTGTTCTCGAAGCAAACCAGTGGGTTGGGGATGGGACCCTTCATTGGTACCCATGGATCTTTTTAGTTAAAAAAATGAACGAAGTGGTGCATTTTGCATCAAAAACGTTTCTGTAGTTTATTTTCTTAAACGATGCATTTTGCATCAAAAAGTGCTTCTTTAGTCCATTTTTCCTAACTAGAGGAGAGCAGCAGATATCCATGGGTTGCTCCATCCCCACCTCTACAATCCATGTACTTCTTTTCCTGGTTGATCAATGTTCCGTCAGCTGTTGAGTTGTGTGTCTTGTTGTGCAGAGTGAATTGATTCAGGTTGTGCGGCCTTGTTGGATAAGCAAACTGGAGCCATTCAATGGCCTGTGGCGCTTGTTTGAGAATGAAAAGCCACATGGTGAATATGACGCAATTGTGATAGCTCATAATGGTCAGTCTGAGTTCCTTTCTAATAGGATAGACATTGCTGTGGGAAAAGTATGATTACTTAGGTCTGATCATTTTCTATTGTTTTGGTGATACATTGCTGAAGCTCGGCCTTTTCCAGTCCGGTCTTAATTTATAGCTCCAAATATTTTGGACTACCAAAATGACTTACATTATGAAAATTATTGATGTTATACGCTCACAGTAATACAATCATATGGCTGAATAGCAGAAACTGTATGCCTTTTCTTGTCGATCCTGAACCATAAATTTTGTTTGCCTTTCATCAAGAGATTCTACTAGAGCTTCCTTCTTGTACTTAACAACTGTTATGAATGAGTAGAGATAAGAGTCACATAATAGTTTAATAAGAAGACCATAGAATGTACAAGAGAAAAGCAGTATAAGACTAGTGTTTTTTGTTTCTATCTATAATATGATATTTTGTCCTTAGAAAAGCTAGAAAAGATATCAAATTTCTTTTTTTTTAAGACGTATTTGTAGCTGATCAGTCTTTAACACATTAATCAGGGAAGTGTGCCAACCGTCTGCTCTCTACATCAGGTTTACCATTACTAACAAAACAAATGAAGGTTTCACGGTTTGCTGTTACACAACTTTAACTCATGAGACATATATCTTATGTTCTTCCAATTTCTTACTGTGTTTCACACCTTCCATGTTCAGAGTCTAGAGCTCAGTTCTGTATGGGCACTCCTTGCGGCATTTGAAGATCCTCTTCCAATCCCACAAAGTGATTCTTATGGAACATTTGAAGGAGCATTTGTAAGAGATGTTGATTCTCTCTCTTGGATGGGCAACAATACTCGGAAACTTTTTCTCATGCAGACTGGTGCCCCTGAGTGCTGGACATTTTTCAGCACTGCAGCTTATGGAAGAAGAAACAAAGTACCACAGGTGGTTTGTTTTCTGAAATTGTTTCAACATCTTCCTATCGCCCGACCCAATATTATGCTTGCTTGACAAACTACAGATGTGAAAAAGAGCGGTCCAAGCATCTTTATTAGTTGAGTTCTCTAAGGGATTTAATTATTTATTGCAGGAAAATATTCCTAAGGTGACAGCAGAAAAGGTGAAGCAAGACATGCTTGGAGGGGTAGAACTTGCTCTGGGGTTATCCAAAGGGTCCCTTCAGCAACCAATGTACACGAGGGTGCAGTTGTGGTATAACAGATGAATTCCTTGAAGCTTTTATACTGCTACTGCTCCATCATGTTAAAAAATGATATAACAAATAAATGTTTAAATCACAGGGGTGCAGCTCTGCCCATGAACACTCCAGGAGTACCCTGCATATTTGATCCCCTGGGGCGAGCAGGCATTTGTGGCGACTGGCTTACGGGTTCAAGCATAGAAGCAGCAGTATTGAGTGGATTCTCTCTTGCAAACCATGTAAATCCACATTGCCTTTCGCCAACATTCCATAATACATCACTATGGTTCATCAGCTCAACGTAGGTTCTGTCCGTATTCGTCAAATCCAGTCTAATAATGCTAATACATGGTCCAAAATTATTGTTGCAGATAGCTGACTACTTTTCGAGTAACAGCGAACGGCCTGAAGAGTTTGCAATTGGTTTGCATGAAAATTTAAACCAAGTTGAAGGGCATGATATTGGACAGTTTCCCGGGTTAGACTTTCAGAAGCCACAAGTAGATGAAGCTCAGCTGACACCAAGTTTATGATGAATATGACTCATCGTTGCTGTTTTGGAGATGGCTCTGTTTATGAGTGCTATCCTGGCTATTATCCCTCGTTGCTGTAGGTTGTAAATGATGAGCTGAATTTTGTATTCTTTGTTTTTTTTTTTTGTACCAATGAATTTTTATGTCGTAACCAGCAGAATGTATATGTAGAACGCATGTAGAAAAGATCTGCTGATGTTGTAGTATCTTTTCTCATGCATACATTGTGATGGAGCAAAATGAAAGGCATAACAGTAACCACAGCTACATGAAAAATCAACGTCAAAGGAAATTGGTGGATAGAAATAACCGAGCAAGCAACAACTCGTACTCGCTTATCCAACAATCTGACCACAGTATTTTATTTCCCTCAGGTTGGCAGGTAGATAACTGAACTAACATTATTAAATCGATGCTGAATCAACAGCAGTATTTAGATCAAAGGAAGCCATCTACAAGCAGGAAGTTTACACAATAGACACTAAGTTAAATTTTTCACAGGAAATACTGAAGCTACATAACAATCCCAGCACTGTATGTATGATGGCATCGATCAAATAGGAGCAGAACATGTAGTCCTGAAATGCCCCGTTTGGTTGCAGCGACTGCAGTGAACAACTCGCTTGACTCGCCCATGATCCTCTGCACGAATCCTCTTCTTCCTCGGCCTCCCTGGGGGCCTCAGTGATTTTGGCGGGTTGATGATCATAGCCACCTTGTTCTCTTCAGCCTGGCCTTGATCTTCATTCCAGAGGGTTCTGTCAGGGATAGGGTGTATGGTCTGCGAGTATGTCTTGCGGTACGTCGCCACAGTGAAGCAGCTCTCCGTGTAACGGTGGACGTTCTGTCTGCAGGAGAGGAGTGCCGCCACCCCATGAGCACAAGGCACACCATAGAGCTGCCAACCTCGGCACAGACAGCACCTGTTGCGGATATCCACAATGTTTGTTCCCTCATGAGACGAAATGACCTCGAACTCTGCCTCGTTGGCTCGGGCCACTTGGTAGCCCCGCGCACGCTCAATGGCCTCTTGCACACGGCGCTCAGCTGTGGGCACAAGGATAGTTGACCACTGCATGCTTGCTTCACGCCGTTCATTGAACCATGTCATTAGCTGGCGACGGATGCACTCCATCATCTGAACTATAGGAAGACCAGAAGCATCCAGTATCCAGGAATTTAGCGAATCTGTGATGTTTGCTGTTAGGTGACCATACCTTGTCCCCTCGAAGTAAGCTGTGGCCCAAAGACGGGGAGGTAGATGCCTTATCCAGACAACAGCCTCTGGTGAAGTGTCCTCTATCTCTAGCAGCTTCGTTTCAAACTCAATCACAGTCAGAGCATGGGCAGCCTCCCATAGAAGATTAACAAGAACTGAATTATTGAACTCTTTTTTGAAGGTTTCACTAACATGTCGCATACAGTATCCATGGAATGCAGTCGGAAAGTTGAATTCAACTCCTTCAACAATACCCTTCCGTCTATCTGATAAGATGGTGAGCCTTGGCATGTTCTCTGTGTTCTTCTCCAGCAATTCATGCAACTCAGACAAAAACCATACCCAATTTTCATCAGTTTCCTCATCAACCACACCAAATGCGAGAGGAAAGAGAGCACCATCACCATCGAAACCAGTGGCAAGAAACAAGGTACCAAGATACTTGTTTTTCAGAAGGGTTCTGTCAAGCCCAATGAGTGGACGGCATGCATTCACAAAACCATATATTGATGCATTGAACGATATGAAGAGTCGCTGAAAGCAGTTGTCATCTGGGTTACCATATACGCGTGCGATGCTTCCTGGGTTTGTTTTCTCCACCTGTCTACAGTACTCAGGCAGGAGACGGTATCCTTCTTCAAAAGACCCTCGAACAGCTGCCATGATCCGCTCCTTCCCTCTCCAAGCTTGCTTGTAGGATAGAGTGATCCCATGTGCCTTGTGAATCTCTTCCAGGATTTCCTTGGGCTTGCATTGCGGGTTCTCACGAAGCCTCTCTTCAACAGTGGTTGCAACCCACTGAACAGATGCCTGCTGATGGCCAAGATGATTGATTCCCACACAACTATGGGTGTCGTGGATAGTTCTGATGGAGAAGGTCGGCACACCAGGAAGCTTGGCAGCATGGATGCGCCACGGGCAGCCCTCAGCAGCACACTTAGCAGTGAACCTTGTCTTGTCAGACTTCACAGTCTGTATCTCAAAGTGGCAGGCGATGGCAGTGTTGCGGATGGCCCTGCGGCAGCTCATGACCTCCGGAAACTCCTGCCCCACCGCGAGCTGGAACTCAGGGCTGACAACCATAGTCCGCGACTGGACAACCGGAGCGACCGCGAGCGGAGCCTGCGAGAGGTCATGGGGATGCAGCGCGAGCTCGTGTGCCTGCTCCAGCGAGAGCTGGTCAAGATTCTGGTCATCAACACCCAGGTGATGCGCCTCGGCGAGCGTCAACTCGTGGCTATCCGACAAGTCAAGTTCATGGTGGTGATCATGCCCATCCAGGGAGTCCCCCTCGTGGCCCTGACTCAGAGCAAGCTCGCCGGCATGGCCGCCGCCGTGGTGGTCATGGCCGAGGACCAGCTGGTGGTCGTCCTCGTGGTGGTGGCCGAGCCCCAGGTCGTGGTCGTGCGGGTGGCCGAGCCCCAGGTCGTGGTCGTGGTCGTGCGGGTGGCCGAGGCCGAGGTCGTGGCCGTGCGGGTGGCCCAGACCGAGGTCGTGGTCCTGGATGAAGTCGTGCTGGTTCTGCCCCAGCGCCAGCTCCGGGTTCTGCCCGTGCCCGAGGGCCAGCTCGTGGCTCGTCATCGCTGATCGCCACGCCAAGACCCCCGCAGCTCCGAGACCTTCCTGAGAAGGAAACAATCGCCTCGAATCAGTACACGAACAAACAGTGTAATCTCGCGAACAAGATCCAAGAACCAGCCTCCAGCCGCAGAACGCGATGAAGCGAACGCGAACGATCCAAGAACAGCAAGAAACTCACCAGGAATCGCAACGGCGACGACGTCCCGGCGGCAAAAGCTTCAGCAGCGGCGCAACAGGAGCCCCGTCAACGTCCGATCCCGTCGCCCGAGAACCCGCCGGAAATCAATCCAACCCGTGCTTTCACCGCCGCACCGCGCGCGCCACCTCCATCGATCGCGGAGCCGCAGCAGGCATCACCTAGCACGGAAATCCGAGCTCGCCAAGAAACACCGGAACAAGCCAAGCCGCGCCGAGATCCAGCCGCGGAACGGTGCCCCACCGCACGGTGGAGCTCCGACGGAGGAGGGGCTGAGGATGGCGGGGAAACAGCGGGCGGATTTGAAGGTTTGCGCAGGGGCAGAGTGGAGGAGGACGAGGCGAGAGCAGGGGCAAAGAGCGGAGGAGAAATTGGGGAAGGGCAATGGGGGCAGATGAGGTGAGGCGACGGCCGAGGGGCGATGCGGAGGAGAGGAGACGAGAGGGGTATTTAGGTCAAAGCCGGGCTCCTGGCTGCGGATTATTGGGGCGATTTCCCAATTTGCCATTGGGTGGGTTGGGCCTTTTTGGCAACCCAATTTGTGTTGGGTACTCACTCTCGGGGTGACTCTCCGGTTTAATGAAAGAAAAGGTTAGTTTTCTTTCAACTGCATATACCCAACATCTATGCCTTACCGATTTTGCTACGAATATAAGTGGCTTTGTGAAACCATAACCCAATTTTATGGTGGGTCTGTGAAAAAGGTTCTAAAGATAGTGAGTTTGTGACTAAAAAACTAATGTTTCAATGGGTTTGTGAAATTATTTAAAAGTAAAGAAGAAAAAATTCAGCTAAGTATATGAATTACGATGTTGATTTATGAACTGAGTTTTAGTTTGACTTATTTTTTTAGGTCTAAATGATTTAACGCTAATTTTTTGTTTTGGTGATCAAAAGGTCAGGAAAATAGACAATTGAACATGAGTTCGATTTCAAACTTTTTTCAAGGATTTCACTTAGGGTGCATGGTTCCTGATAGACACATTGTGTCAATACCAATTAGCTTTAAGTTGTGCTAAAAAACAATTAATTTTTGTTTGACACGGGTCCACATCCGCGTGCACCGAAAAAACACGTGGCCACCCGAGCGTGTGGCCAGCAAAGTGCTCGCGCGTAGTACGCTGAGAGGCTCACGCTTGTTTTATATATGCAGCCGAGCATGAAATCAAGAGCATGTAGGCGACCCACACGTGAGAGTGAGATATAAGTTTGTTCATAAGCTAACAAAACACCGTCATTGCTTCTTATTTACCCGCGTTTATGCTAAGTTTTTGAATGATGTCTACAACTTTTTATAATTAATTAGTTTTGACAATTTTTTTTGCATATGTAAATATCACCTCGTGCGAAATAAGTGACTCTACAATCCATATACAAGTTCACATATTATTCTACTTTCGAATCTGAACGTGACATAATTGTTCAAATTGATTTCCCAAAATCGTTTTTTCAAACAAAATAGCATTTCCATGTATCCCAACGCCCGCTTGAATCGTCTCAAAAAAAAAAACAAAAACAAAAAAAAACGCCCGCTTGAATCTCCCCTGCGACAGTTCTTCCGCACTTCGACTCTCTCCTCCGCCCGATACCACCGGCCACCGCCGCCGCCCTCGCCGCACACCCTCCCGCCGCGCTCCCACCCGCCACAGCTCCCGGCACTTCTAGCAACAGCTTGCGGAGGATGGCTCCTCGCCCGCCCCCTCCACACCCACAACCTAACTGACTGGGCTGCGGGCCGGGCCTCCCTCTCGCGCCGCCGCACGCTCCTTCCTCTCCCCTCACCGGCTTGCGCGGGAGAGATCCGTCTCGTGTCGTTCGGCGGCCTCAAGTGGACACGCCATGGTCCTTCCTCAACGAACCGCGGAATCGGTGGATGCAGATGGCGCCCAAAGCTTTGTGCATAAGCTTCAGCTCAGCATCTCCAAGGGCCTTCCTCACGCGGTGCCGGTGCCGTCATTGAGGACAGAAGAACATGAATTGGTAGGGAATCCGTTGATTCGCGAGTTATTTGCGCTGTTCGGTGATGTACCCTTTCGAGTCGATGCTCATGTGCTGCAATTCGGTTGTGCATTTGCAGGTTAAGGCTGTTTTCCAAGTGCTCCAAGGCTTCGACACATCATGGCTGTATTGGGATAGTAATGTGCCTGGGTACCGTGAGAAATCGGGCGTATATGTGGTGCACCTGTCGCTGACAGGCCTCCGGTCCGTTCTGAGTCCATTTCTGTTTGGAGCGACGTGCTTGAAGCATGTGGAGATCTTTGTTGGGAAAGTTAGAACCTGTCGTCGCAGGATTCCAACTTTGGATGCATTTGCTAGCTCTATCGATTCTTGGCTTACGGTGAGGTTCCTATTCAGGTTACGCCTAGATTTTTCTTATGTTGAATTTTGTGTCATCTAAACGATGATGTGTATCCAGTTCAAAATTCCAATGACTGTTGTCATGTTACCATCAGAGGCTCCGGGAAGCAGCTTTGAAGGAGGAAGAGCAACTCGTTACTTCAGTCAGCAGGACTATAACTCTATTGGGATTAACTGACTCTATGTCAAGGTCATACTTCACTATGAATCCTACTAATTTTCTTCCTCCCTTTTTGTATGTACATATCCTCATGGTTGCATATATTTTTGGGACAAATCATTATTTTTCACTGGGATATATCTTTGGGACAACTAATTATTTTACACCGGTAAAGTTATAACTGATTTAATCTTTAGTGATGCAGTGCATTGCTGATTGCAAAGAGATAAACAGTTGTGTCAATGTGTGGTGACAAAGAAATATATTACAAATGACAACTTGTATGCTGCATAATGAATCTTGCCACAAGGGTTTTACATTCACAGTTTAGCACTTGAAATTTTGGTTTTTGGGTCTGTAGCCACCGCTTACTGATTAATGAAATCTCATGCAGTTTATGTTCTGGAGCAGAACATTTGTCTCAAGTAGTGCATGGGGCTGTGCCGGATGGCTTTTGGGATTCTGCCGCACACATGGCATCTAGTGAAGTTGCAGTTCATATTCTTAACCATCTTTTTAAGAAATTAAATGACGTCTGTCTTGTGGAAGATGGCGAGGTTGCAACAAGAAGCAATTGTTCAAATGTCTTTTTTTTGTATATATATATTTGTTATCGTAATGCTAACCAAGATGACATTTGTAAACCCTATGAATTCCAGGGGGAACCATATCATATGCTGCTAGTGATTTTCGCTGGAAGCTTATTGCCTTATCTTCAGTGTCTGGATTCCTGGCTTTATGATGGTATCCTTGATGACCCTTATGAAGAGGTAGTACTCAAGGAACACTTGACGATCATTTTTCTTAATATATTATTCATAGCCGTCCATGCCACTCTGTTAATGGTCAAATACGACAAAACTGGCATGACTTATTTGTTGACCAGGTAGATCTGAATTAAAACATGTGAAGTTCATGATTTAATGTGCCTCAAAGAATTCTACAAAAGCATACATGATTTTTGTTTTTCTGTGGTATGCTATGTACTTATCCAGTTCACAGTATCAAGTTATTGCAATTTTGATGTCTGAAGTGTCTTTTTGTTGTCCGACTTCCTATTTTTTTCTTAGCGTTAAAACCCTTTAATTTAGATCTTGTGGTTCTATGTTGAATTTTGCAGCTTGACAGAGTCTTGTTAGGGTTTAACATTAACATTTTTTAATATCTTCCATTTGCAACTTTGAATGTTAATTTAGCTACTTTTCTTCTCTAGATGTTCTTTTATGCGAATAATGCAGTTACAATTGATGAACCGGCATTCTGGGAAATGAGCTATATGCTTAGAGCAAGAAACTCACGAGTTGGCAGTTCATCTTCTTTAACTGATAGCGAATCTATCACGAAAAAGGAATCAAGCAGTCAAGAATCAGCTGCTGCAGGGGCTTGCTTGAAAGCAAGCAATCAAGGAAATGTGGATATTTTATGCCCTGTTTTCTTGAAGGATATTGCAAAGGCCATTGTATCTGCTGGAAAATCGTTTCAGCTAATTCAGCATGTTCAAGGTGTGCATAGGATTGAAACACATAAAGGCACACAGGAGTTCAATGTTGATCAGAATACAAATTGCAATAGTCAACATAAGTTCTGGCCAGATACCTCAAGTTTAAGAATACAACTTGGGGATCCAAGAAGCGAAGAAGCTGTCGAGTCCACGGGACAGTTTGGAAATTATTCTCATGAAATGGGACTCTTAACCTTGTCGGAAATTTTCTTGATATGCCTATCTGGTTTGTTAGAAAACGGTGACCATGTCTATGAATACTTAAGAAAGTTTCATGCTGATAATGGTCAACCTAACAAATCCTTTGTGAAGAGTGAGGTTCCAGAAACAGAGGATACATGTGCAGTAAACAACTCTGAGAAGACTTGGGTAAAACTTCTAATGAATGCTATATCAGGAAGGAAATATGCTGGAACAGCATTAACTGTATCCAGAAATACTGTTACAAATGAGCAAGCATCTGTCCATGGTTGCCCAAAAGATTTATCTTCCAATGGAGTAGAAAGGCAAATTACTCTATCTTGCTATGAGAATCCAGCCATCGTTGCTTGCAAAGAAGTGTTACAGGGGAATCCAAACTCTTGGGGTGAATTGAATATCTCCGAAAGTTTTCATCTGCCCCCATTGAATGATGAGAACATACGAAGGGCTATATTTGCCGATGGACATTCTGCAGGAACTAGCTCTGGTGGTGATGCACAATATACAACCTCTTTCCCAAGACTAGACGGAACTGATTATAAGTTTGGTTTTCAGTTTGATGATTTGGAATATGTCCGTCAGGAGGATGACAGAAGAGTCTTGGAGGACCTCTATGCGTTTCCGACTCTTCTTCCTTGTGCGAATGTAAGAATCTCTTCTGAATCATAGTAAATTATGAATGCTTTCTAGTTAGCTATAATCCGATTTCTCCATTTCCTTCAGGAAAATGTCCCGCTGTCAGAGATCTTACCTGTGCAGAAGGATAGTACCCTTGCATCGAAAGTTCTTCAGTTTCTCCGAAGTATGAGTCTGAAAGATCCTCTGCAGCCAGTGGGTATTATTCAAGAATGCCTTTCCAGATGCATAAAGAGACAGGTATGCTAGAAAAAAAAAGTTCATTCTCTTGTTAATCCATGTGTAAAAGGGTTTCTCCATATTTCGTCTTTTTAGATGGATCATATTGGCAAGCAAATCCTATCCAAGCTAATGGGTGAATGGAGATTAATGGACGAACTATCTGTCTTACGTGCTATATATCTGCTAGGATCTGGTGTGTCATCATTCAGTGCCTTATAACATGCTGGACATGAGTAGAGATGTATATAAGTTTATTATTCTAACAATCCACTTGAGCCTTCAGGTGACATGCTGCAGCAGTTTTTGATAACAATTTTCGATAAGCTCGATAGAGGAAATTCCTGGGATGATGATTTTGAGTTAAATAATTTGTTGCAGGTGAGATTTACTTTTACCATCTCATTAATATTTCTGCTCCATCAGTATCCAGTTGTCTTATCTTTTATCTTTTCTTGCAGGAATCCATAAGGAATTCAGCTGACAAAATGCTCCTAACTGCACCAGATTCTTTGGTTGTTGCATTAGGTAAACATGACGATGAAAGTGCATCAACTTCCAAAAAAGGTCGTGCACTAGGTTTTGGCATTGATGCACTTGATGTGCTTAATTTTACATATAAGGTATGCACCAAACAAGAGGAAAGTATATCTGCATTCTTGTGGTTTTGTCAGTGTTTTTATGTATTTTGGTGATGGCAGGTGTCTTGGCCTCTTGATCTTATTGTTAATACAGAGGCGCTGAAGAAGTATAACCAGGTACCATCTTACTTTTTACTGCAACTATCGAACAGGTTACCATATTGTAATGACTGGTCGTTTTACTGGACCCCAGGTTATGGTATTCTTGCTCAAGGTCAAGCGAGCAAAGTTCGTTCTGGATGAAACCCGGAAATGGATGTGGAAGGTACTCATTCATATAAACTTTATTTTGTTTAATCATCTCACAATATCATTTAATGCGACTTTTATGTTGATAATTTTACAGAAGTTGTAGATTGATATGTGAGAAATTGGTATATTGTTGAGAGTTGACACACAAATTGCTCTAGCCAATCAGCATGACAACTATATGTATCCTATAAGCCATAAATCAATTCTATTCTGTTTACAGGACAAAGGCAGAACAGGACATAATTTTAAACAGCAGTTGATAGTGGAGCAGAAGCTCCTCCATTTTGTTGATGCGTTTCATCAGTATGTCATGGACCGGGTGAGTTGAAATATGTTTGATCCCATCCTATCAACCACTGTCTATGTTGTGCTCATGACAATCTTTGGGTAGGTGTATCATAGTGCATGGACTGAGCTTTGCGATGGCATGGCATCTGCTACTACCTTGGATGAAGTCATGGAAGTTCATGAGGCATATCTCTCTTCTATTCAGCGACAATGCTTTGTGGCCTCTGATAAGTTGGTAAGCATAGTTTGTTCGTATACGAATTAAAACATCATTCCAAAATGTAAATTAAAATAAGAATGTGTGTTGCATGTGTTTTCAGTGGGCCCTCATTGCCAGTCGAGTTAAGACTATTCTCGGATTGGCACTCGACTTTCACAATATACAACAAACTCTCAGTACTGGTGGGACTGCTCCAGCTGTGAGGACAAGATGCGAGATGGAAGTGGATCGGATTGAGAAGCAATTTGACGAGTGTGTCGTATTTCTCCTGAGGGTAGGTTTCTAATTCTGTCTGTTCCACAGTATTTTAGATTTAGTAACTGTCAATGGAGCATATATAATATCATCCACATCCTTTGCAGATCCTATCTTTCAAGCTCAATGTGGGTCACTTCCCCACCTTGCGGACCTGGTTACAAGAATCAATTACAATTACTATTTTATGTCTGATAATGGCAGCTTCTCTTCTATTCCTGGGTCCCGATCACGGTAGTAGTTTACCAGTGTCAGTGTCTACAGGATTGTTAATGTTGCTCTCCATCTGTGAGAATGTATATACCAGTGTTTGTATTTTGTTTTGTTTGTGACATAGGAAACGCAGGCAACACATGTTGTAAAGATGTTTTACACAAGAATTAGATATTGTCGTCCTATAATGGATGTGTGAGCAGGGCTTGTCACAGAAGTTATCGAGTTTGAATCAAAAGCAATTTTATAGTTACCTTACCTCGTTAGAGCAATTTTTATTACAGTGCGACAACACTGCCCATAACATTTTATATTTAAATCGATTTATAAGTTTCTCTAGAGTTTTGTCATCGTCAACTAGACGCCCAGATCTTAAGACTATGCAGAGCAGTGGCAAATAGGATTCTGTCCAATTCTGTTCACGGATCACACTAAGGTTGGGTAAAACGCGAAACATTTTGCAGAACGTAATACAGATCAGCAAAAAAGTCATTGCTGAAGCACTGGTATCACGAAAAGCCACCATAACCTGTTGCATCATCCAAACTTCACAATGAGATACACTAGGGAGCAAACCAATAGCAGCCGATATTAGATTTATTACCATTGGGCAAAACTGAACTATAAAAGTATAAAAAAAAGATGTAACTATTGCATAAGAAAACTGAGGAACCATTTTTTTTATATCACTGCTATAGAGGACTATTACAATTACATCGGCTCAGAAGCAAACAGCATGGATTACAACACCTTATTACCATCATCTCATTCATAATCTCTCAATGCCCATTGGCAGGACGATAGGATGTGTAGCTACCGCCCCCATTAGACAAATTTGGGTAGTCCCGTGGCTGATAGGAGTAACCACTCGAGTCTGACCCAAAATTTGGCATGGAGAGGTCGGTGTGGCTGTATGGCCACTGGCCCATCATCATATCATCATACTGGCCACTGTTGGAGTATGAAGGGAGGTCAAAGTGTGAATAACTCCGGTCCCTTAGCCCCCGAGGTGCACTGCCCAATGGACTATAAAACCTTGGAGGTTCCTCCTCATAGTATTGCTCGGACTGATCAAATAGGTATGAATCGCCAAACATACCATAATCGGGTGTGCTTGCATCATTGGGCATAGAGTACTGTCGAACAAATCCATGTTGTAAAACCTTTCTCCTTTCACTCTGCTCCTCGTCCAGCAGATCATTTATTATATCCAGGTGTGGGAACTCATCGCCTACCAGGCCTTGCGGTTGGTATGGAGTAAATCTTGTAGAAATTTCTGACAACAATTGCTTGCTTCGTGATCTTCCTTGCAAACTGAGTTTCTCAACCTCAGTTCCGATGTTCAAACTCACTGATGTACAATCATTATTGCTGCTACTGCTGCTAGCTTGCTGTGAGCTCTCTTCTCTGCATTGATACTGGTTCAGTGACTCAGGTTTAACGGTTCCGAATGTAAATCCAGGTTTCAATGTCGTTTCCTCTTTCCTCGAAAAGCTCTCCGATGCCAGAATGGGCGATTGTGATGTAAAAAATGATTGCCAATGTGTTCCTTGCTCTGATGAACCTGGCTGGTGTGTGACGCCACTTCCACCAGAAGGACTCTTCTCCATCATGGCACTGCGATAGGTCCGTGACCGGGGAATATAGCTAGGAGCATTGGCAGAGGGCTCATTTCCCAACCGTCCAACTGCACTCATCGAACGAGAAAGAAGTGGTGCATTCTGAACCGTTGTAGGAACAGGTGCACTTTGTTTTGCTCCAGGGACTTGTGGAGCACTCAAGGGCCTTGATACTGTAATGACCTGGGTTGTAGCAGCACTGCCAGCCAGGGAAGTTTGTTTCTGAGCTTCAGATTTGGATGATGCAGGCAACTGCAGTGATCTACTTGCCACTTGAATTGACTTCTCCACTTGCAGAGTAGGACTGGACAAAGATCCTTTATTTGAAACTAACTGAACTGTCTGGGTTGACGCGATACCGCCTGCTGTTGTAGTGGCAGTGATAGCACCTGAAGCTTCGGTTGCACGACAATTCAAACTATTGGTGCTTTCTAGTGAAAATTTTGGTTGCTGGGACATATTAGGCTGTTTCTTAACATGGCCCGTAGAAGAAAAGGAAGACTCTGCCATTCTTAACTTGGAGGGGCTCATTACATCAATGTGCCGTGGCACATGTTGCTTCTTCTGTGACACAATTTTATCATCCTGAAATGAATTGAATTCATGATTACTCAACCAAGTAAAGAACACAAAACTGGTGCTAAAACGAACACAGGAAGGAAACTAGTCTATAGCACAACTTCAACTGCCGTATAAAATGGACAGACGTGTGGTTCATTTCTCAGCGAAGCCATGCATACCTCAGATTCATGTCTAATATCCTTTGAGCTGCCAGAACCATTGCTGCTGGATGCCATAATACCATTATGTACTGAATTAGATCCTTGTGCCCGTGCATCACTATCCTTATACCTCCGGTTGTTTCCCCTAAAGCACAATACAGCGAGATAAATACCAAAGAATAGTAAAAATAAGGAATATAATCATGACAATATACCTGTTTGATGAGGATCTGACATTTGTCCAGGCACCTCCCGTGTGTGATCCATTCAAGATAACTGAAGGAACCGAGTCCGATGAACAAGTAGATGAGCTGTCATCCACAAAAGAGGTCCTTTTCCTGCTTGGTCATTTTGCATCTCACCACTCCCAGGCACAGTAGCTTGTGTTTCTGAAGCATCTGTCTCCCAATTAACAGGACTGGATTCACGGTCCTCAATATCAACATGAAGTGCATCTGAGTTATCATCTCTGCTGTCAGATATATCAGATACATCTTCAGGGTTGTCAGCATTTGAGGAAATTTCTTCCCCTTGTCTCGAGAACTCGTCCAGGACATCTGATGCACTGCTGTCCATAAGTATTTCCTTACTTATCAAGTCAGACTTGCCATTTTTTCCTTTACTACTTTTCCTACTGTTTTTCTTCTGTTTGGCCTGGGCAAGATACACATGGTTACTAAAAGTTATCTAACAAGTATGAGCTTAAAACAGAACAATGCCTACATATTTTCATATCTACAGTTAAAAAATAAGTAGTCATGGTAATTAACTAAGGCAAAACTATCTTCAACTTTGCATACAAAATAAATGCAGCTACCCAGGAACATGGCAGAACTGAGTATTATTAATATGATTGAGATGACATGCTTGCACCAGTAAAAGGATATTAACCTGCTTTTTCTTGGCACGCTTTTCTTTTTCAGCAGCACTACGTTTTGCCTTCAGTTCAATCTCTGCAAGCCCAGCAGCTTCCTCTTCACGAATGAGCTCCTCTTGGCGCTTCAGAGCCACCGCCTCTTGGTACGCCACTTCTATTCGGCTGTTTCATGTATTAATACAACGATGCACAAGCACATATATTTATAGATTTCATCAGAAGGTTTCTCATACATACAATATTGAAAGATTTACCAACATTACCAAAACAGTGTAGGAAAAGGAAAATGGGAATTAACTTATGAAGCACTGCACTATCACATTGAAATAAGCAAGAGGACAAGGCATACATATAAATTTATAAACTCTGTTACGCAATTGTGGGGCAATATATTGCCATATTGAAGTCAACGAAATTTTTTTACCTGAATATATGAGCCAAGGCAAAAAGCTCCAGTGTCTTCCAACCCAGCTCTATCAGCCGTCTATCATCACGCTCAATAGAATCTTTGTTGAACTCCTCACCTAAGCTGCCATCCTAGGCAGCAGTACAGTATAACTCGTGAGGACATAAATCATAGAGGAAAATAAGCACAGATCATCAGGATTTTCTTTCAAAGCGGCATTGTGGAGGAAGGTTTCATTCATTTTGTGAAAGTAAATTTCCACGTTAATACGAACACAGAACAAATCTCAAAGAGGGCAGGCACAAAACCAAAAAAAAAACATGGTATGACAAGATGCTTCAAATTTAAATGTTAAACATGGAAAAGCAATCAGGCATATCTAGTGAACTGCCATAAAGATCAAATTGCTAGGAAGAATGTTACCCCAATAGTCTAATAGTCTAACTGTACTACTTGTTGATCGGAGAAACATGCATACCTTTGTGCGGTTCTGTGAACTTTTATCATCCTTTGTAGGCAAAGGTTGATGAGGCAGTGTGTCCAATGCAGCTCTTTCAAGCAAAACTATCACATCATCAGCCAAAACAAACATGTCCTGATCAATAAGCACCATTGGTGGGCTTGGAGCATCAGCCCCTGATAGTATGAATATCCCCTTTTTGTTCTTGCTGTGGTATTCAAGAGCTTTCAGTCCACAATATAGAGAATCAATTACCAACGTAGATGTAACTTCTTTCTCAATGAAAAAGTTTTTCACTAGAACTTTCAAAATAGTGTCAGTCTTTTCCCTTGTCATGTGCCGCCGCACACTTGGATCCATTCCTAGCCAGAATGCACAAAAACTGCAATATCCCAAAAAGCAACATTGTTAACCTAAATTAAAACAATACATAATGCAAATGACTGGTTAAAAAGCAATAATGTGCCATTCAGAGATATATCTAACCTGGACCACCTCAATTTATCCTCAATTAACCTGCTAAGCTTGCTTCTTCTTTCATCAAGAAAGCGACGGCAAAGTTGTTCCACATTAGATAGATACACCCTAATTAGTTCCCTTCGGTACTGACCGTCAAGGCAGCGAAACGGACGGTCTGCCTTCTCCCTCAAATATTAGAATGCAGAAGCACACATGGTTATGCAAAGTAAAATACTCCAGCTAAATGATAATCCATGATAGTACTTAGCAAACAGAAAAAATGACTCAGGTGTAAAACTCACAGAAACAGATACCTGATAACTTGGACTTGAGCTTTGATGGTTAGGACATCATCAACAACAAAGCCATCATGTAATTTTGACAGCTCCATAAACTTTTTCCAACCCCAATCATGTTCTTTCTTCCAAAATCGGTGCAGCGTATCTGAAATACTACTTGCTTTAAACCCATGCAGAAACAAACCAAAATCTTGATATTTTAGGTCGGTTTGGCAAAGCTCCAGCTCCAAGAATTCATGGAGCTGGGTGCCCCTAGCTCCAGAAATTCATGGAGCTGGTGGTACACCAGGGTTGTTTGATTGAACCACCATGTTCTCATTTTAGACTAAAGTTAGAGGCTTAAGCAACTTTATTTTAACATGCAAACTCCATATCTGATCTGAAGCTGGGAGCTGGAGCCCTGCCACACTAGTTCTAGGCACTAGCCAAACCAGATAGTTCACCAAACTCACCAGAATACTTAGATTTCTTCGGGTCTCTATTAATTACAGCTATTGTAAATTGTGCAAAGTGACTCCACCCTGAAATAAAAGTAAACCATGTTGAAGGTATAGATCAAAGAATCATGAAGTGTATCAAATGCGATGCATAGAACATTGCACCTACCTGGGAGTAGTTTATCATGATTGGCAACACAAAGAAACAATGATAGGTGGTTGCAGACATCACATCCTTGTGGATAAATCAAGATGTACCTAAATCAACAAAGGTTGCAAAGCATTATGCAGAAGTAACGTATGAGCCAATAAACCTAAAGCAAAAATGAGTCCTAAACAAATTGGTGTTAAAGATAAAACACTATCAAGAAACTGGCTAAAACACTATCAAGTTTGATAAAATACGCTAGGCGGCAAAGGACATAACAGACAAAAATGAGTCCTAAAACAAATTGGTGTTACAGAGCAAAATCTCGAATCTAGGTGAACAGAAATGTACGTGAGAAGGTTTTTGATCAACACTTTCTTTCTTCAGTATGTACGAAGAAATATAAGTAAACATCAAACAGAAAGGACACTGAGTACAGTACGATACATTCTCAAAGGGCTATTCACAAGGTCAGAATCTGAGCTCATGATTATAGTGTCTTGTCAGCATACGCTGTTCAATCACTATTGTAAGGATGATCAACCTCCAGAATACGTAGTTCAAATTTCAAAATGTCAATAGGATCTACTCTGTACTGCCATAATAATTTCAGAACACCTTCTTGCCACCTTTTCTAGATACAGCCAAGTAGAAACATGTTGTAGTACAAGGAATTAACAAAAAAAACATGATAGTGGTCAATCTAATACCCAAATGAGAACCATACCACTTAAAACCACCAACATCAAAGGAATTGCTCCTTAGCTCTCTCTTGTTGATTTGGGAGAAATTATCGATTCTCCATGTAAACTTCCCATAAAGTTCAGAGGGCCTTGGCCCTGTTCAAGAAAATGGAATAGCAGTCAAGCAACAGCTGATGCTACAACCTATATCTGATGTAGGATTGAAGTGCACGTATGCCGGTATGAGGTAACCAAATCAACTTTTAGAAACATACGAACAAAGTATAAATGATAAGTCCGACCTATGCTTTTGTTAAGAGCATTGAAGAACTCCTGAACATAAGATATGATATACATGATTCTATTCACAATAACATGAGCTTAGTTCCAAGGTTCAGGTTCAGTAGACTGTTAAGGGTATAGGAGTCGTATAGGACTCTATTCCCTAAGTCCTATACGACTACTATACCCTTAAAATAGACAACAACAAAGTGTAAACCCGATATACAAACATTTGCTAACTTAGCTCCAGCAAGGCAATACATATGCAAAATTGATATCCATGTTGCACATGGATCTTACATCGGCTAAAGAATAGATAACTAAATTAGTTTGAGATTCTTTATGGTTTCAGACAGATGAAATGAAAGTAGGAGTTACCGAAACTCAGAATCACATGTTCTATCTTTTTTTTAAGCATAAACAATTCATAAAGAATTAAGAGGTTTACTTGGTCTAGGCAAGATGGTGAAAAGCATTTAGCGAACAGCAACTCAAATACAAATGAATGAAAGAAGAGCTTCATAACATACCGCAATCATCATCATCAGTGTCTGAGTAAGCTGGTGAAGTGGATGGTGTTCCATTCTCAACTTGCTCACTTGACCTCCACTCAGCTAAAGAATCACCAGAATGACTCTGTTGATCACTTGGCAACTCCTCAGTTGATGAGGATCTACCATCCCCTGTACCGTCCTCAATCAAGGTACCAGCCATTATCCTACACCCGAAACTTGCAGCTACTATATCGCCTCACACTTTTTCTTCCTGCAGAAGGAAAAACGGCAGTCCAAAAGTGAGCTTAAATGTGTCGTTTCCGAAGAAAGCAAGTTTCATAGAAAGGACAAGAAATCATTAACTAGCTCAAACACGTGGTACGTCTCGTGACAGATATTGCAGATCACAAACAAAATAAGCAATCAGAACACTGCAATCAAATGCTCCCGAGTTCCGGCAACATAAATGCAAGATACCATCCGTAACGGCACAGTTTCTATTGCATGGCACGAATGGCCTTCTTTCAGATCCCAAAAACAACACTCCTAACATGCAGAACCTACAATTCCCAGCAAAGCTTACGGCACCCACCCAACAGCAACAATCCTAGTGACGCCCGAACCGCGTGGCTACACAGCATTAAGTCAAACGCATAAACGCAGGATTATTTGCTCCTTTGCACGAACATGGAGCTACCTCTCGGGATTACCGCCAACGAACGGATAGGTGGCACCAGCCCGACCGAAACTAATCTATCTAATCCCGGCGAGCGAGACCATTCCCGCGCCTGAACCATAGCGCCTCGGGCCCGATGGAAGATCGATGCCCGCCCGCCGCGGGGTAAGATCGCGGTGAGGCGAGGCACCCGCGCGGCAATGCTCACCTCGTCGGTAAATCCCCCGATTCAGGTCGGCCGCGGTACGGCCCCGCCGGATCTGACCTCGTGGGACGACCCGAGCTGTGCACCCCCCGCGGACGGCGGCCGTCCCGCGGTGAGATCGAGAACTCCCTCGTCCCTCCTCGCGGTGGCCGGCGGTGGGCGGTGGAGAGGAGGCGGCGGCGTGCGCGTGCGCCCTAGTCGAGTCGGGGAAGAGGGGGGCGGGGAGGTGTGGTGGAATGGTGTCGGGGAGGGTGGCTGTTGAATAATCGGATCGGGTTTAGGTTTTGCTCGCCTCCTCCGTTTTGGTATTTCGAGAAGTATTTATAAACGTATTTTTTGGCAGTTATTTATAAGCCAGGATAATTATCTTGCTCTTGACATATATTTTTAGCAGATATTTATGAAGATGAGTTATCCTTTTCAGGACATTTGGCGATGAATAATTAGCTAAAGGTGAACAAAACAGAGGTCCTTAATCAAAATTGTTTGATCTATGAACAACGCATCTTAGGTTTTTTTTCTCGAAAACAACACATCTTAGGTTACATGTTATGTAAACCGTTTCGGTTGATTATAGAGTTTCTGTTTTCTACAACAATGATTGGTTGTAGCAAACGACATAACTGTTATAATATGTATTTTATCAGGCTTTTAAGATTGTTGCAGGTAGCTCGACCAACAATTTCTCACGGTTATTTTGGATTCGATCATTTACTAATAACATCTCAGTCAGTAACGCATTTAAGATGTAGATGTTTTTCATGTAGCCACAATACAGCAAATTCTAATGCTTGTGATAAACACGTTTGATAACAAACTCGAAGATAAAAAAATGCCACATATACGCTCATAGTAGAAAATTGTTCTTTTTATTTTCTCAACGGAGGTTTTTTTTTTGTTGATTACACAGTACAACTCAGACACTCACAAATCAAAACGCACGCACACTCACCCCTATGAACGCACATACGCAAACCCTACCTCTATGAGCATCTTCGAAGACTGAGCCGGTAAATCCTCGAGATCATTTTCGATCACTAAAATATAAATGCATGCCATTTGGTTTTTTCAAAGTTACAAACAATGGTAGGAGACATGCATAGACTTAGTCACTTAGGTTCTCTTTGGCAAACGGGAATATCAAGCGGATTGTGCAAGAATTTCACATAAAACAATATAATTTCATAGAAAATATATAGGAGTTAGAAACTTTTCTGCAACTCAAAAGGGGCATGCTATGCTTACGTGGTATCGTATGTAACTCTGGATGACAAATAAAGTATCAAATGCTCAAGAGTATGTTGGTAAAAATGCTCAACAAAAAATAAGGATGAATTGAGTTTGTATAGCATTGAAAATTCTTTGGACCTAGGGGTCGCCCTTCTAATTTATTGCCATTTTTTTGCGATGGATATTGCCTTTTATTTAATCGAGGCAATCAACAATTAGATACATCTAATTTTTTTTAGGTGAAAGTAACATTACGATTTCCAGGACTCAAAAGACTACGAACTCAACATCTCAGATTTGTACTCCTCCATCTTACTCATTTTGAATATTTATTTTCATGGATCATCTTATGCATTATATAACTATATGGTGATACCGTCAATGGCATGGAAGAGAAACTATTTCGGAAAACAAACCAAGACCGCTTTCACCCCCGAAAAAATCTGCCAGCACAGCGAGACCAAGCACAGTTTAAAACCTTAAAACGCTGTTTCTATTTTCTGTACAAAAGACAGAAGCTTTTGAGAGCCGGATCTGATTGCGGGCTAGCCTAAAAGAGGGGGAAAAAGAAGGAAAACTTCGAACAGAGGTTACATCTTCTCCACATGCATCCACCATACTTGCAGATGAAAGGAACAAGATTACTGACACAAGATTCGAGTTCTCGAATCCAACAAGAAACATCCTGCCCACTACAATATTTGTCAATCCAATGATCCAATATCGAAAACCTTATCAAAATGCCACGAGCATAACTTCTGATGTATGATTCGGAAGAGCTCCAAAGATCTCAATTATCATCAACTTGAGAGTGAAAGACAAAGCTTGGAAATGTAGTTGTGATGTCCCTGTCCAAATATGGCAAAGCATGATTATTAGATATCTTAAGAGAAGACAATGGCAAATATGTTATGAACTGATGGCCCAAATATGGCAATACATTGACCATGGGGGGCCAAAAGAGAAACCAAAAAATATTGTACAAATAAATCAATTTAAAGCATGATAAATTTTCGGAGTGAAAGACTACCCGCCTGATGCATTGAACAAGTTCTAGCATGCAGTGCCTTGCCTACCATTCAATCCCTAACTCCTTCAGCATCCATAATTGAATTAAAGCATGATAAATTTTCGGATTGAAAGGCTATACTGCATATGTTAAATGAGATATACAGAACCCCAACAGCTGTAAACCAGCATATTGCCCTTTATACAATATTAATGGCACAATTTTGATACGGCGCATTTCAAGTATTTGATTATATACATTACAAAAAATATACTATTTTCCTTTTGCAGGATATTGACAAATTAACACCAAACTGTATCCACAAATCATATCACTTCTTTAATTAACCAAAATCTAATTACATAACTCAAGAGCAGCAGTAACCATTCAATCATCTCGGCTACGAAATTTAGAAGGCCAAGTATGAAAAATTAAGCTAGAGTAACGTGCCCAGAATTTTGATATGAACATAAAAGGACAACATGAAAGATTGAGAAACAATAAGTAGAACCAAGGGGGTTTCCCCTACTATATATTCCTCAAAAAGAAAATGTAGAACCAATAGGTTTCTTACTTGAGGTACTGAAGAGTCATGTTTTTCAGCAAAGAGGGATGCCTGAGAACTAGATTGCGCCACTCTTCTTTGTCAATTCTTCCATCATGCTTTGTGTCAGCCTCCTCAAATGTCTAATAACAAGAAAAGAAAAGAAAATTTAGCAGAGAAGTCAAGATGATAATCTGATTTTCTTATGCCAAACACATTGAAGCCATCACAACAGCAAGGAATAAGGCAGCAAGAAAGAAACAGGACATGTCCATTTTCAAACTGATATCATTAAGCAAGTAAATATGGTAGAAATATTAGGTCCAATTTAGTTTGCCTGTCGGAGCCGCATGAATCCAAACAAGATGAAATACATCCAATACAACTTTTGACGCTGCCCATGTTTTAACAAATGTTTACCAGCAAAAAACAAAGGCCACAAATTTGCTAGAATGCTCATAGATAATCTATTGAATTAGTTCTGAGACACGAAAAATTGAGAAGCTACATACTACTAGATACAAAGGCCTAATTGGACATTATGATAAATGTACAGCTTTAGCAAACCTTGTCAATTATGCTCTCTACAATTTCATCAGAAAGATTCATTCCTGACTCAGCAAGTGTTGCAACAACCATCTGCTTAACCTGATAGAAAAACAAAACAAATTATTAAGGTGAAGACCAAAAAAAGGAAATACAGCAAAAAGATGGCATTTCTTAGAAAAAAATTATTTTCTAAATAAAGAAACAATTTAATAAAAAGGAAAGCAGTTTTTGAAAGTTGAATGGACAACAGGGAACGATTCCTCATTTGGATATTTCTCAAAACAAATTATCTGATACATTATGCCAAGAAGACAGCAGAGAAACCACATAATATCTTATTATATACCCAACTAGCATTATTTCGCTGTAACAATCCCATAACATAAGATGTTACGGAGCAACTCAGCTGAAAATGGCCTAAAAGTTGGAAATAGTGCAAATTTGTTGTATGTGTGGCTATGGCTTACATCCATGCCAAATTGATGTTACCACGTTTAAGTTCACCACTGTACATAGAAGCTAACTCCTAACCTGCAAAACTCTTACAATAAAAAGCAATAGTATCCATAGTTACATACCTCTTGTCTCTCAATGAAACCTTGTTGCTTGAGGTCATATAGCCGGAATGAAACTGCAATAATGACCGGCTTTTTTTCAGAATTTGAAAAATAAAAAGAGGAAAAAAAGTGTGTTGCATAAAATTTAGATTGTTAAACTATACTTTCCATAAAAGATATATTACATAGAAATTGTTGGTCAAACTAGGCATAAGTGAATAGTTTCATATCCAATTTTTGAAAGGATTTCAAACTAGCTTCATAATTGTGGTGAATCATACGATGCAGAATTCTAATATAACATTTATAGTCTAGTTACAAGCTGGAACTCACAGTCAATCTTTTCATCAAGGGAGGCACTAGGATGGAATACGGAGAGAGCACGTGCAAATTCTTCAAATCCTAGAATTCCATTGTGCTTTGTGTCAAACAAATCAAATACCTGCAAGTTCCAGAATGTATAAATGACATGATAAACTATGATATCAGTAATTAAAAGGGTTATGGATGAACAGTTTCCATGCAGCTATTTTATTCCCACACAGAACATGGTTCCAAATCTCTGTAGCTCCGATTGATAGATATTCCACCACAAGTTCCCAAACCGTGGAGCATAGCCATTCAACAGCATGGATTGATATGAATAATTTTCAAGTATCAAATTATATGCACAATAATCATTTTGCCACTTACAGAGGAATCGTGAAAGGCGAATGCCAGTTGAATAAAAAAAGTATGCATAAGATATTCCTACTGGTAGAAAAATATATAAGTCATAGTGACAGTAACTCAGATAAGCTATGTATGAATTCAGCTCCCATATAGAGACATACAACAGAACCATATTCACAACACAAGAGCATGCTCCAATTAAACAAAACCACCTAAAGGTACATGCATTAAGTGTCACAACACATCAGGTACTGCATTACATGACATTCATAGAAATATCAACATAGTCATAGATAAGTCAGAATACAAGTTATCAGCTAAGCAATATGTGTGCCCAGCTTCCATTCAGATTATGCAGCTGAAGGAAAACTACAGCATGATGATTGTGCTGCATACAAGAACTAGTGAATTTTTGCATGTCACGAGTACTATGATATCGAATAAGCACAACATGCACACACACACGCACAAGAAAAAATACAGCATCTCAAAGCTACTGCTAAAATCTGTGTAGAGAAATCTATGACAAAGAGAATTTCTTAATTCGATGTGAAGCAAGCATTCACAATTATTTAAATAAACCTACGAAGATTAGAAAATAAGGATTAAGCTAGGAAATTTACACTTCGGTCCAAAAAAAGCGGCAAGTAACGTAAAGTTGGGACCCAGGATTGGGCAGGCACTGAATGGCTCGCAACCGACAAGAGGCGAACCCAAAACGGAATGTAGATAAAGGGCATACGTCATCCTGAAATAACTAACCGATGGCTGAGGTCCGGTAGCGACACGATTGGCGGGAAAGCACAGGTAACGGTAAGCCCCTACTCAAAACAGCTGAATTAAAGATATCCAAAGCACAGGTCAAGAGGATATTGAATAGGCAAAAACTATTCCATGCAACAAGCAGGAATCACATATCTGCTGAAACTACCACCTACAAGAATTCTCCCGCGATCAATCACCCATGCAGCATTGACTACTGAACACCCTTGATTCCAAAAATTCCCGTAACTACGAGGCACATAACATAACAAACTATGCTACACGAACAGGCATCAGCAATGCACAGTGAATGAAGACTTACGCGATCAGCGAACAGGCTCTCCTTCTTGCTGGTCTTGAACAGCGCCAGCTGAAACTCCTCCTGCGCAATGGTGGCAAGCAAAGAACCGCATCTCAGCATCAACTACCACACGCATATACTCAAAGTACAGTATCACATCCTCAAAGATGCTCAGATCGTACGGACTAAGATTAGATACGAAGTAAAAGCGGACTGAACTCCCGTCACTGACCTTGTTAATCAGCCCGTCATCGATCACGGCGCTGCTAATCTTCTTGAACAGCTCGTACAGCGCCTCGACCTCGCTGACGCTGACTGCAGGAGAAGCGAAGAGAACCCAGCGCGACACACACAGGCGGCGTCAATCCCACATGATGAAAAGGAAGAACAAGAGTAAGCGGAGCGGATGTGGGGGCGGCGGTGGGCTTACAGACGGTCTCCCGCGCGAGGACCTGGGGGTCCTCGAGCCCGCGCGGCTGCTTGAGCTCGACGTCGCAGCACTTGAGCAGGACCGCGAGCAACTGCTTCACACCGTCCAGGCACTGCAACATTATATTAACCTCTGCCGCCGCCGCGCCAGCCGCCGCAGAGAATTCCCAGCCACTCCCACGCTACTAATCACCGCCGCCCATCTCGCGGCCGCGGTTCCGATCCTGCGCAAGAAAAATCGATCAGACATCACAAACCCAACGGGCTCCGCTACCGGATCACCTGGGCGCGGAATTGCGGGGCGGGATCAGGCTGAGACGCGTACCTGGAGGACAGCTGGGAGCGAGCAGGATCGATCTCGGCGGCGGCGCGGTGGGGTTGGCGGCGGAGCTAGGTCACGGCAGGGATCGGAGGATGAGGAGGAGGAGCGGGGAGGAGAGCAATGCAATTCGCGAGGGGAATGTGTTGGGCGCTCCTCCCTTCCCTCGTCGGGGTGGGGTGAAAAATGCGGTGCGCGCTCGTGCCGCGCGTGTTCCTCCGCGCTACCCTTTTCGGGCTCATCATTGGGTGGGGACGGCCGTCGAGGCGGTGGGCCTCACGGACTGCCTCACGGCGAGCGGCCGCGGCGGACGGGGAGATCCGGTTCCCGTCCGCCCTGGTACACACGTTTCTCTCTCCACGGCTGCAGCCTACATAGGCTATGTTCGTGAAACATCTTTTGCAACGCAGGAATTACGAAAAAAATAAAAAAATAGTATTTTGACTCTACTTAAAAACTTATAGTGTATAGGACCTGTAGGTATTTTCTTCTTAGCAACACTTTTTTTCTGTATTTAGCAGCAAGTATTAAGCTTCCTACTAGCCATATTATGTATTGAAATATTAATGCCATTAATATAAGAGAAAAGCTAACATGCTCCCCATTGATTTAGGGATAACCTATCATCCGGCTTTTTTTTCTTTTTTCCCGCATTCAATGCAATCTGCAAGCAAATCGAGATCGATGTCATTTTCTCCAACTCCGGCAGCACCCCATTAGATCAAGGAGTTAGGGTTCAGGGGGTTTCGAACTCTGACGAACATTCTGCCTTTCTTGAGGCTGACGAGGAGGTAGGTGGGGCCGACGATGGTGGCATTTTGGTAGGAGGGCTGCTAGGCGGCGGGAGTGCCACCAATCAGGGTGGCGAAGGACGATAGATGGGCAGGTACAGATGGGGTCAAGGATCACGTAAACAAGTCGGAGGAAGACGGTAGGAAGGAGGTTGTCTAAACGGGCTAGGTCTTACATGAGCTATGCGCCTACTCGTCAAAGCAAGTGGCTGTGGGTCACGTCTCTCAAGGTAGAAGAAAGCTAGGGATGCGCTGGATTTTGATCGATGGCCATCATATTCGGGTGAGGACTGAGGAGAGCATCTTGTTTCATCCTGGTGGTGACGGATAGACCGGCACCATTACAAACATGTATCTATAAAAAAAGATTTAGCAGAGATCGGTCTAATAGTACTATCAACCAGTAAAAACTTGCGACGTCTAGCACAACCGGTCCAAAATAGCACCCCACTCAAGCCTAACCTATCACCAAGCCCGACGACAATGCAAGCGGATTGTGCAACAAAACTACTACATAACATTGGTATCACTGGAATTTCGTAGATGTTCTATAAGAGCATTGGTATGCAATGATACAAATGAGCCTAGTTACAATCTAAACATTCCTAAGTTCATCGTTAAGGACAGACGCATGGAAGCTTAGCACAAATAGTGGAGGGCAGACAATTAGAAATTGACGGAACAGATAAGGAAGTTAGAGGGTGTGTTGAGGGAGGAAGTTGGGTGGGGTTGGACCTTTCTAGCCCTAATATCTTGATTGGCATGCTGTAAAAGTTGAGGCAGAGAGTCAAATAATTAAGGAGTTATGTCATTGTTTTTGTTTCATATGTGGCAGTTGCTCATCACATGTTATAATGAACGGTATTGATGAATTCTTCCTCTTGCCATCTAACTCCCACCTTACCCACTCCACAGTATAGATTAGAGGGGAATTCACGTAAACTCCCATTCAAAAGGACTTTACTTGTTCTCAGTCGTTTGAGATTTTGTATATCTTTAAGTCACGTTTTCGGAGCAAACAAAATGTACACATGGAACATTTTTTTTTTAAAGATGAAACATTTTTTTGAGTGGAAGATGAAACATTATTTAGTTGAAGCTGGAACATTTTAGTTCTTAGGTGACTAGAATCTTGCATATTTATGGATCATATCCTATGGAACAAAAAAAAAATGCACGTATGGCACATTATATATTTGAAGGTGGAACAATATTGTATTGAAGTTGGAACATTTCTGTTACATCTATGAAGAGGATAACGTTAAACAAAACTAGAAGATATACACGGTTGGATCTATATCTAATGGTTGAAAAGTTTTTTTTTGCGAATTAAATGGTTGAAAAGTTAGATTAGCAAAATCTCATTCATTAAAAATCCCGCCTCACATCGGCATCTGTTTCTCATTTAACAACCATTTGTACGGCCAACCACCATTAAGCCTTCATGTAGTGTCAAAATAAATCACCTATACCAAATGCGATAATGCTATTAGGAAATTATTCAAAGTTTCAAACACTAATACATTGATCTCCAATATTGTTTTCCTTCATATCTAATACCCGCAAAAAAAAAAGTTGCATGAATTTACAATACACTTTGTGTTGAAGTGCGTGAACCAACCATCTCTTATACAAGCCAAGACTTTTTTTTTTTTGCAATTATTATACAAGCTAAGACATAGGTCCTTAAAACTGATTAATGTCCATGGCAAATTGCATCATGCGCAATAAACAATGTAATCCGAGGTCAACTAAAAAAAACAATGTAATCCGAGGTACTCCCTCTCTTTATTGTCGTTAGGACAACGGTTTGAAAAAATGGTGGGTTTATGCTTCGAAAGAATGGTGCCAAAAAGGTTGAGGATGCACGTACGCAACAAAAAAAAGGTCGGTACCACTTTCGTACTGGAAACATACGGCTTGTTTGATCCACACAACAACATTCCAACTTTCATACACGTAACTTTCCATGGCCATTTTCGTTGCCTTTCGTTGTCACTTGTCAGACGGTGTGCGAGGCGAGGCGAGACAAAGCCTTGACATCGGCCTGAAAAAGAAAAAGGGTTCCGATACGATTCGGACCACACAACAAGGATAACCATGGCACCCCAGGGTCTCCATCATCTATGTGGAGTATAACAACGACGGCTTTCATTAGACAGTAAATGGATGAACCTGACGTGGAGATTAGTGTGATCTGAGACCTGATCTAGATAGTGAATGGAAGAACCTGACGTGGAGATTAGTGTGATCTGAGACCAAATCTAGACAAGTACAAAGACTACCAATTTGGTTCGTGGCCATGAGAGGGCGATTGTGAGCCAGCTATTACGTCGCCCTTTTCTTTTTTGTATCGAGAGTTATAAAGAAGTTTATAGCTACCACAGAAGCAAAGTGGCACCAGAGCTACTAGGAATTTGTTAAACCCTCACCAAAACAAAATAAAATAATCATCTAACTTATTTTTTTATTAGAAGAATCAAATGCGGCACAATAAGGCATTTTACTCAATTTATTAATTAACGTGGTGATCTGCAATCAACGGCTTGTTCGGCAGGCTGTTCTGTAGCTGTTTTACTGTAACGGCTGCTGAAAAAATAACTGCGAATACTGTAGCTGCCGCTGAAGAAATAACTAGAACACTGTAGCTGCTCCAAAACAGCAGGCTGCAATGTTATCAACAGAACCTAACCAGGTTTCTCAACAGCAGATACAGGCTGTCAGGCAGTGCGGCATAGAACTGCTCATCTGACATGCTGCCTCGACCGAATCAGATCAAAGCCACCGTAAACAAGGGACGCCTACATCTGCACGAGCACTCCCCCGGCCAAAGCGTGCCAAGACAAAAGGCAAGTGGGATTGTTTACACAAGCTTGCATTGATGCATCACCAACTTGGCTTCTCGATATAAGTATTGCAACTTCAGATTCAGATTGCCTGATGAACATGAACTAGACCTGACTTGAAGGAATGCTTTTGTTTTAGAGCTCCTTTTTATGTTGCGAAAAGAGAAACCCTGATCTTTATTAGATTGCAAGCATCCGAAAGAATGGACAAAGATTCTATTCAATTTGTTAAATAGATAACAAAATATCATTTGTAACGATGTGTGGAAGAATAGAGAAAATAGGTAATCTATTTGCATTTCCGTATCTACATCAAAAAATCAGAGCAGCTAGGACGATAGACACGGAACAAATAAGAGCTGAAAGAAATGTCATGCTAGAAACAAGCCCAGTGTGTGCTTCATCTCCACAGGGTACGCGCCACACAGCTTTCTCCACTGGTGCAGCGTCAAGAGTCTTAAGTGCCCACAAACAGGAGTCAGAATGGACTTTCTTCTTACGGTAACGGAGGAACAGATCTGGGCTGCCAAACTCAACAGTTGCGTAGCCACTGGCATCAAGAGGCTGCAAAGAAACATCATAGTAATTAGTCTATTAAGAGTTCAGAAATGCTTCAACCAAAATTAGCAAATAAGCAAACACCCGCATATATTGTTCTTGCAAGTTTGGCTATTGTTTGTACTAAATGCACATGCGAAGCTGACCTCGATAAACCCTACAATAGGACTAGATCAGGATCTAAGACAAGCCCAACATGCATTTTCCAAAACATTTACAAGGTCAAGAAGTAAGAAGGAAACTATGAATTTTATTTCATCGCACCATGTGCATGTCAGGTAGAACATGTAAATGGCACGTGAAGTGCGGGCACTGCCAAGAAACGTGGATTCCTACATTTTCTTTCCTTTTATTTATTTCATCATAACTTGAAGTATCCGTCAACAGCTCCTACACATGTTAAGTGTAATCATCGCATATGCGAGTGTTCTAATATATATTGTTCCCTATAAAATGCAAATCAAACCTCTAAAAGATTCCAGAATTTTCCAAATTAATATCATAACTTGGTTATTGGTATATGTTCTGGCTTTCATTTCTAGTTTCCCTGTCACTTGGACTATACAGTCTCCACGATTTTTTATTCAGAATTTAGTTTACGGAACCCAAGTGCCAGTATGTTTTCTGGATTCCTTTTGGAAACAATTTAAGGTTACAACTGTGCATGCAAAAGGGACGCTGGATAATAGCCACGCAAATCCAAGGGTAATGATGAGACATGATTTCTGGCCTAAACAATATCAAGATATCAAAATTAATAAAGTTGCAGGGCTGCATACTCATTAGGTTCATGTTCCGCTAAAGCTTGTAAATGAGAGTGACACGAGCATATTTGCCATTGCTGTACATCAATCATCAGCATAGCCTAACATAAGAGTTTCCTATGTTGTCAGGATTCAACGCTTGATGTGCATCAAGGAAGTAATACCCGTGTAACTACCAAATTGTTGTTGACTAAATCAAAATATTATGCAACCGATCTGCTAAACTGATAAGGTGATTTTTCCATATAAAAGCATGCCCATACCAAGTAGGTCTCCCAGAAAAGGAAAAACAAGATATAATGGCAAGTGCAGACGGCACAAACAGGAAAAAAAAAAGGTGAATGCTCATTACCACAGAAGGTTTATAGATTCTTACAGGGTATCTAGCATGGAGAGGCAGGTCTACAACAAGGTTACAGTTCGCTGATGTGCTTGACCTGAGATCAACATGAAACTCAACAGCAGAGCGGTTGGATAGAGCTGAAGGTAATTCAAGGTTGGTGTCTCCAAAAACAGAAACATCAAGGAAAACTGCAAGATAAGGAGAAAGTTAGTACAATGCATATCGTAACGTGGTTACTGGTTACACAACAAATCTCATAGTACGATTTTACCTTTTCGTTCAACAAAGTGCTGCAGCTCAAACGGGTCGGCAAACACACCATTCGGGAGCTTTTCAATGACCATCAGATGAGCGTCATAGCTATCAAGGAAACTAACCACAACATCTTGACATGCACCAAATTTCAAAGAATAGACCAAACGACGGTGAGAACCTTCACCAACCAGTTGCCGGCGCAGTTCTGAAAGCGTAGGCACGTCGAGGTCATCAGCAAGCTCGTTGCACGAGTCGCCGGAGGAAGGCATTTCAGCCAAGCGGCGGCGTTGATCAAGCTGGCCAGTCCAGACGTCGAGATACGCATCCCCAACGTATGTCCTAGAGCATGGCATGCAGTTGCTGGGTTTCTGGCTGCTACCTGCCTGCGCATTACCAGAATCAAAACTCGCCCATATAAGCATAAAACAACTCGGAGTCGGAGCGTAGCTTCACTTGCGCAGTTAGATGTAGCGCCCAACCAAAGTTTCCAAACAGGGAAAATTAATCACCTTGGAACATAAAGCTAACATTCTGTAAATCTGAATCTAACGGGTGCTGCATCCTTTGGAGTTCAGTAACTAAAGCACACTATCAATTGCAGCGCACAAGCAACAGTGAGGAGATTATCCTTCAACGAAGTAAATCCTAGCACTTGAATGGCTCCACGGAACGGTACTGTCCGCATCAGTGAACCTAATAGCTGAACCATTCCGCCAATTTCTCGGTTTCAACACGAACCAAAGCGTGTAATAAAATCCGTACAAAATTGCGCGTAAATTCGCACATGCCAGGAGCAGCCGAGCCCAAGTACCTGGTCAGACGACGACATGGCGTCGGCAGCAGCGATGGAGATCCAAGCGACGGCAAGCGCGGCAGCAAGCAAGCCCGGCCTGCTCGCCACAGCCATCGCCGAGGGGGAGGAGGCGGAGGAGCAAGCAAGGCGACCGCCGGCAGGGGCCGTGGGGACTGAGCAGGCGAGCAGCGGAGGAGGCGTCTGCACGGACGGCGTGGATCTCCGGCGGCGCAAGTCGGCTCGACGGCGAGCCCTGGTGCTGAGCGGGGGCCTGGGCGTAGGGGGTCACTGGTCAGGCTCGACCCGCCGCTCGACCGTCAGGCTACGAATCCTTCTCTGTTTTTTCTTTTTTTTTTTTTCAAAACTCGCCCCGGGATTATACTGTAGAATCAGCAAGGTCCCGAGCCAAAGTTTGTACAAACTCCGGGAGGGTATCAGTCCCTACTCATACCAAAATGAGCTAGTTTATGTGCGAAGATCTTGGTACACATAAAACATCTACCGACATGAAGTCTCATGTAACGATCTGGTCACTTCTCGGCCCTTCCCTCTCCTTATCCTTTGCTACAGGAGAGAGCGGCGGACTCGAGCGAATCTCGGCCCGGCGGTTGATCTGCTTGCTTCCCCTCCTCTCCGGCGACCTCGTCGGCGCCGGAGAGGGAGGGGAAGCCAGTTCCGCCGTGTGCTGTGTACATATAGGCCTAGGTTAGCTTCCTTTTGTGCCTAATAATCTCCATGGAGCTGGTGTTCCATGGAGCGGTCCTTCTCTGTGGGTTCGGCACCGGTGAGCGACGCCATGGACGAGGTGAAGATGCCTGCTGGTTGTTCTTCGGCGGTGCTTCTTCGGTCTTCCACGGCGGTTTCCCTGCTCCATCGGCGTTCGACGGTATGAGGTATTTTATCCACCTTTCTAGCGAAGGTTGGATTCTTTTGCATCCCTGGTGGTGCTTCTTCTGTCGGCGTCGCTGGTGTGCCCAGTGATGCTCGACTCTGGTCCTGCTGTCGTCGGCGACGGCCATGACGGCGGGTACCTTTTCCTCTTCCTATCTCTGTTCGATGGCTGCCGATGGTCGTTCGGCTCTTGCAAATGCGCTCGGGAGGAAGTCTGAGCGCTGGATCTTGCGGCAATTCCAATGTTTGGAGTCATCGATGGAGGAGGAAGGTGGATTCCGGTGGACTCCGGCGAGCGACGCCGGCGTCCAGAAGTCTCGACGATGCTCTCGGTGTAGGGGGTTCCGTGTAATTTTCAGTGTTTTCAGGGTGTTTTTTGTAAACATTCCGGAATGTACTGTTTTTTTAATATAATCCCCTTCCGTCGCAAAAAAAAAAAAAAAAAAATGAAGTCTCATGTAACACCTGGAGCTATATCAAAAGAGGCATGATCACTTCACTGCACTCGCCAACACAGAGGAATCTGCTTCTATCATAATCATTACTCATTCCATGATCTACTGCCATGCTAACCACAAGCTTCGGTTCTGCACATAGAGCATCCTGAACCGCGTCTAACTTTCCGGCCCCGCCATAATTCCGTTCCCATCTTCCATCTCTAATTATAAAGCCTATTAACCAATTTTTAGCCCCTCAAGAAAAGCACCATCAATGTTATTTTACTCTTATAACACATGATTTTTTTTTTCTGGAAAGGAACATAACAACATTCCCATTACCGCAAAATCACTTGCAAATCAGGTGGTTCCTTGTGACAAAAGCCCCTTCATCTGTTGCTAACCTGGTATGGAAATTAATATTTAAATGTACTTGAATTAGAAAGCATATCCATCCAGGAACACCCATCACCCAAAGAAAAAGATCATGTAGGGTACCACCCAGGCAAAACCAATAAGCCAATGTATAGAAGACAAAAAAATACCAATAGAAACTGTTTAATGGCTGGTTTGGAAGTTGGAACACATAGATTACATAAATTTCTTATTACAAATAAAATTGATTGTGTTCAAGCACAAGCATACTTACAAATGTAGCTGAACTAGTGTGAGCTACCTTGCAAGTTATTACTACGACCAAATTAATAAGCACTCATGTCACTCACTCTTGAAACATCAAAAGGAAATGAAGAGTTACACAGATGTTTTATTATAAAGAAAAAGAATATTGTGTTCAAACAGAAGTCTACAAATGTAGCTGCACTATGTGAGCTACCTTGCTTGATATTACTTATTACAACCAAATAAGCACTCACATCACTCATCTTGAAACATCAAAACGAAATGAACAACTTTTTTTTTGAATTTAATGTGAATTTAATGTAATCATATTAATGCTGCCATCAGGTCCCTCATGGGATCAGTATCTGCTGTTCCCACAAAGGCAATTGACCAAGTAAGCAGTCAAGTCACAATGGATGACTCTTGCAGTACTTCTCCCCTGACGGACCTACATTCCACTCCATTCTGCCGTTTCCATCTGATGGAAGCTGGAAGAAGAAAAACATAACAACAACAGTTCAACAGACGTATGGAGAAAAAGTAACTCGATCTAATTTATACTTTTACGATCATCCATACACCTGAACACTTACAAAGTTATGTCACTTAGCACATTTGAGATTAAAACGCTCTTTGTAGCATGCTTCGTGGTATTTCTGACTTTCTTTTTCAAAATACTGCACAAAAGAAACATACAAGCATCAGATAGTTTGATTTAATTGAGACACACGAATAAATGACAATAACACAATTTTATTGTACCCGAGTTTTTGGAGGTATGGGGTTATTGCAAGCAGAACATCTAGGAGTAAAACGCTGGTTGTAGCATGCTTCGTGGTATGGCTGATTTTCTTTCTGAATAAACTGCACAAAAGAAACACACTGGCATCAGATAGATTGATCTAATTGAGACACACGAATAAATGATAATAACACAATTTTTTTATACCCTAGAATTGTGATATATGGGGTTATTGCAAGCAGAACACTTGAAGCACCGGTGATGCCAGCCTGAACCCATAGCCATAAGTTTACCTTCATTAACAATCGGGCTTTTGCATCCAGCACATACCCACTTACTAGTTCTGTAAAAATCATATCGTTATAAATAAACTAACAAATTAATGGAGGATAGTATGATCTTCCGGTATCCTCAAGGCTGAAAAAGAAACTAGAACTTATTGCGCTAAGTAACAAGGAAAAAAAATGGAACCATGGACTTTGAACCAAATATACCTGGAGCTAATTATTCGACAAACTGATGGCATGATCCTTGCTTGTGCGAATGTTTGTAATAGTCATTTCATAAATTCTTTACGCTATATTTTGGTGCGTTGATTAATCAATTACATGCCCAGCCATTTCGGTAGGGACTAATTATATATATTCTTATAAAAGAGAGTCAATTTAAGAAACCTGACTATTTCTACCCAAATAACACAAAATTAAATTACAACTTTTGTGATCGACTTCAGAAACTACATCAATTTGCACCCTTTATAACACAAAACTACGACTTTTGGTTTAGGGTCCACATGTCAATCACACATTTTATCAAAATTAAAATAAGTCACTGATGGGTGAGGCCAGCCCTAAAAGTCGTAGTTTTGTGTTACAAAAGATACAAATAGTCGTAATTTTCTGAAAGTTAACTCAAAGGTCGTACTTTTGTGTTACTCAGGTTTCTGAAATTTACTCTAAAAATCGGCATTCCATGTTCCAACAGCCTACATGTCCACAAGGAATGAAAAAACTAACATGCATGTGCGGATATTCTCTCATAAATGGATGAATATACGATGATAAAACATAAAGAAAGAAACTTGTGTCATCTGCGATCTCAGAATCACCTAAAATAGAGATACATATATAATGAAAAAAAAACTATAGTCTAAGCTCGGCACCTTTGTCCACTTGATTGGACTGTCGAGGTGGATTGTACCCTGGATGTTCATTTGATTGGTTGGGTGGATTGTACCCTGGATAACTGTTCTGTGGAATGTTCTCAACACGAACATTTCGTCTAGAAGGCTCAGCATTGGCACTCTCCAATTGGTTAAGGCTCTCAATAATTTCTTTTGATGTGAGCCTTTTCGTCTCATCAGTTTTCACACACTTTAGTCCTATTTCAATGCATTCTTTTATTTGTTGGCAATCCTTTTCGAGTGTTGTGGACCTTGACTCATGCAAGCGTTTCCTCCAGTTTCCAACCTCCTGTCAAACTGGAGTTCAGAACTAGAAAAGTACCGTGCAAGGGTAAAATATAACATCACGATACCATGCACGTGAACAGAATTTTCTTACATTCTCGCAAAAAAGAAGAAGAAGAATTTCTTACATTCTGAACAAAGTGATTCGGCGCTGATGCAGTTTCATTGCTCCATGGATAGTCTCTGTTTCCCGTTATCATCTCTAAGATTATTTACACCTAGGCTGAATATATCTAACTTCTTTGTGATTCCCCCCCTATGAATGTACTCGGGTGACATGTAACCACTGTAGCAACATAAAAGGACCATAAATGTGTTTCTATTTATACATATGAAAAGCAAGATTTTATTCATCATCCTTGAAGTAGTACCAAATACCACTAATTATAACTTGAGTGATGCTAAAAAATGGTATCAGTGGTTTCAAATTTTGAAACCACCCAAGATACAATTAGTGTACCATCCAAAGAACGTAAAAACACTCAGAAATCAATGATTATTGAGCACATTCAACTTACCGTGTTCCTTTCATATGAGGATCAGTATACATTCGAGATTGCTTTTCACCGAAGATTCTAGAAAGACCAAAATCTGTAATTTTGGGAACCATCTCATTTGTGAGCAATATGTTATCAGGTTTTAGGTCACCATGTATAATAGGAGCATTTCTTTGGCTTTCCTCATGAAGGAAATGTAAACCACAACAGATTCCTTTAATTATTTTTTAACGCTCGTTCCAACTAAGTCCACAAGACGCATCTGCATGTGCAATGGGAAGGACAGAATCAATAATGAAAATTTTACATGGTGATAGATATAAAAGGATCAATTGTGGATTCTAGCAATGCATTATGCTAATAATTAAGATACAATGCACCGGCCAATTATACTAAAAAACATAATATGGTAGAGAAGGGTGTGTAATCCACTTATGCTTTAACACTCCTCCTCAAATGAAGGCTCCCTCGTTTTAGACGTTGAAATAGGAACGACTCAGCGGAATTACTGTCGCTAGGACTTGAACTCAAGACTTTTGCCTCTAATACCATGTTAACCTACTATGGAGAAAGGTGTGCAATTCACCTATGGTTCAACACATTATTCTCTTTGTCAACACATGATCAGCGTTAGTACAATATAATTGAAACCCTCTCTCTCACACACATGCTTCAATAATCAATAGTGAAGCATATATAGCATGATAATATGCAGGAGGAAAGCTGAGACAGGAAAATATGTCAAACGAACGAAAGAAGAGAAGATAGAGTTTGACACCTTTAATATGTTTCAGGAGGCTTCCATTTGGCATATATTCCATGCAAAGCAACTTTTGTTGCCTGTCCGCGCAAATATTTCTCCCTTGAAACTCGACGACTTCTGGTTTTGTCTCAGAGCAGTATCCTAGAAAGCAAACAAGATTTTCGTGCTTAAGCCTCAAAACATGAGACTCATTTTCAAATTGTTGATCAACGATTTCAGGAGAAGAATTAAGCTTCTTCACAGCAACCGTATCCCCATTGCTGAGTGTTCCCTGTTTAATGCACTTTGTTAGTAATTAGTATGGAGATATATGTATTAGTGAAATTACTAAGACTGCATATATATAAAAGAAGGGAAAGTCATTTGTTTGTTTACCTTATAAACCACTCCAAAACCACCTTCCCCTAGTTTCTGCTCATCTGAGAAATGGTTGGTAATATCTTCGAAAAACTGTAATGGTAGATGGCGTGGTTCTGCGTTTCCGGCTCTTATGTTTCGCAGTATGCTCTCGGGGGTTCCTACGCCTTGCAGCCATGTGTTTATTTCCTGTAATTACACAGGGACATAAGCACATAAGATCGGGCATATCATTTACCTCTCACAAGTTGCAAAACTGGTGTGAACGGTAGGATAACATTTAAATAGGGGAGAGGCGCCACAGATGAAATCGATCTTTACCTGGCGAAGTTCAGTGGCCGTCAGCCTTCCTTCACCGACCTGCTGCTTCTCTTGGCTCCCGATCCTGCCGTGTGAGACTCGTTTTCGCATGACTTTATATAGGGTTTGCATTGGTTGACCTTAGGTTACTTGCATTGCTTGTGACCTGGCCGGTTCAACATTCCCGTCAGCGGTGTCGTGGAAGTAACTGATCGATGTCAGCACAAGTTGGATAGTTAATGGGATCGAATCCGCGCATTCGACCCGGCCCAACGAGGCAACGACTCTCTAAATATAAGTGTTTTGGATCCTAATTCGGTATATGTTGTGCTATATTGGATCGGATCATTGGAAGGAGTGGACTGAGAGAATGGGTTATATACGGGGATACGCCTAATTAAATCTGCTGCCGCGTTGACATTTGAAGAGTGAGAGGATAAGCATGCTCCGGCGATGAATATACCGTGGTGGATTGATATCAGAGTACTGTTCTTTTTTTTGCGAAAGGGAGGATTATATTAACTTTGAAGCACAGTACATCCTTGAGTTACAGATAGGACTAGAAACGTAATGAAAATTACATCAAGGTCCTCTAAAGCACTATTCATCATCTTCCTCCTCAGAATTCCTCCTCTCTTCCAATCCACAAACCAACTGCAGCAAGGAATCCCTAATCCATTGATGGGGAACAAAGCTTTGTTCGGCCGCAACAGATTGCCACGGAAGGGGTCTCCGATCTGAACGAAAATCGGCCATTCCCACAAAAGCGGAATCAGGAATCCTTTATCCTTCTCGCCTGCACCTTCATCGTCAGCAGCGCCGATGATGGAGGCCAGGAACACCATAGCTCTGCCGCCGCCAAGAATAATTCCGGCGACCCAGAGGACACATATCTGAGCGAGGATTAAGAAGATCCCCCCCAATCGCGACACAAGCACACAAACATACCTAAGGAACTTGGAGTAGCTCGCCGTAGACCCGTCGGAGATGACGCGTTTGCCGGAGACCACCCAACAACCAAAATCTCGCATGGAGACGCAGCAGCCGACTCCATCGAGAAGCTTCTTATTCTTCAACCTAACCCTAACCCTAGCAAAACTACCTAAACTAGGCTACTAGCCAATCCGGGCGTCGATCCGCTCGAGTCCTCCCCCACCGGCGCTGGAGAAGCCGCCGGAGGGGAGGAATCGGCGAGATCGACGCCGGATTCCTCAATCGCCTGGTGGTCGCCTTCTTCGTACGTCAGGGGTGGCTAGAATTGGATCCGCCCAACTTTGCCGTTAGGTCCTTTCTGTTAGCCACAGCCGATATCAGAGTACTGTTTGAACATATATACATATAGAGTACACGCATAGTGACTTGGATCACAAACAATCTTAGTTCCAATTGTATCGACGAGTAGAGATTATAATCAAATTGTAACAACCGGCATATCCAACCAGACAAATCGTAAGGTCTCTTTTGAAACGCAGGATTCTCAAACACAGGAATAGGAAAACACTGGATTGGAGTGTGCATGCATCTCGAATCCTATAGAATGAAATCACAGGAATGGTCGTTTGGATGACGAACAGGAAAAACGCAGGAATCAGATGAGAGAGATAGACACAAAGAATAATTACCATGAGGTTAGGCCTCATGCTTAGAATCCTCCAAAATCCCTATGAAACATGCCATTCCATAGGAATTTCATAGGAATCTACCATGCGCATTCCTTTGTTCCAAAGGTCTCTTGTAGGAAAATTCCTAAGAATTGAAATCTTCCAAATTTCTATGAAAATCCTACCATCCAAGGGAGGCCTAAACATGGTAGACGAATCTGCTTGAGTAGATAGTAGCCCTTGTTGATGATATGGTAATTGATAAGGCAGCTTCTCTTCTTTCGTGTAAGAGAATATGCCTTGCATGTCCCTGTGCCACTTAGCACAACAATTTCACGCATGCTGCTATATCCAAAAATTTATATTCCCACATTTGCATACTGCATTTTCTATGTTAACGTGCTTTCCAATTATACAGTAGCAAAAGAAAGTTGGGCAGAGGAAACATTATAGAAAAGCCCAATGAACCAATTTTTAGCCCCTCCAAAAAAGCACCATCAAAGTTTATCTTAATATTTTTACACATTTATTTTTTTTGAGAATAACATAACATTCCATTATCCTTGTGCAACAAAATAGCTTGCAAATCAGGTGGTTCCTTGTGACAAAAGCCCTTCATCTTTTGATAACTTGGCATGACGATTTTCAAATGGACCTGAATTAGAAAGCATATCCAACCAGGAAAAAGGGAATTACAATTTACAAAACATATCCCAGAACAGAATTCAGAAGATGTGGGACTTTATTATAGAACCCTACATCTATTGGTATGTAAATTTTGATATTGGAAAGGAGAATTATTAACTGATCTTTCAAGGATGTGCACACTCTGAGAAACTTCTTTGGAACCTCTCTATATGAAGACCTTTTTACATTATCATTTCCCAAACAAGAAATATTTTGCCGGTTTTGACGACAGTGTATAGTTCTTTCTTGTTTTGATTTACAGCCTTTTTTTTTACTCCTGTGGTATGTACATGTCCACTTAAATAAAAATCGGCTAATGTGCATAATCCTCACAGGGCACAGAACGGTAGCTCAGTCACTTCAGTTCCATCAATAGGGGAACGACCCTGTCATCTTAATATGATCAAGGGTTCTTCTCAAGCCATAGCGCTCAACAGCCTGATTGCCAGCTCTGAAACCATCTCCATATGCCTCTGAAGGATCCGTCTCAATTTGGTGCTTGATGAATGCACAAAGCTTCTTCTCGACCTCGGTCTTTGCACCCTTCTTAGAAGATGTAGGAGTTGAATACGACGACGAGGACGATGAAGATGCTGCTGAACTGGATGCGACGTTGTCACTAGACCCAGTGATGATTTCTGACTCTAGCCACATGTGCGATAGAACTTGACAGATGCCTTCTTCAACTTCAGGACTAAGATTTCGGTATCCTACAGAGCGAAAGTGGCGTCAACAATCAGTACGACAATTTTTATTTTTTCACAAAACGACATAAGTACAAAAGGGACAATGATTCATCTCAAGCCAAAAAGAATTTCTTATCAATAATGTACCTTTAAGGCGAAGATATGCATGCATCATCTCATGGGCAAGAATCGAACCAGTTTGCAATCTGCATAGCCATCATCTTATAATAAGCAGAGTTATCTAGTTATGCTTGAAGCGTAAGAACATCATGACTTCATGATGCGCTAAAGGTTGATGATTGAACTAGCTGCAGTCTTGAAGGATAACCTTACCAAAACAATCAAGGAGAAAAGCTAAAGCTAGAGCAATGTACCTTGGTAGACCATATAATATAAGGATCGCAGTCACTTCACACCGCCGAGACAGCTTGTATGGTCCTGTAATCATATCTATGATTCTATTTCCTGGCCCAATTGAGGGTCTTCTTAAGATCTGGACGAATTGATCACTCAGTACATTCAAATCTCAAAGTTTACCTATGCCAAGTCAAATTAGCGGAGTAAGGATCCATTATTTAAGAACTCACCGTTGTAACGATTTGCTCTTCAGAAAGGCATAGACCTCTGGTTTCAGGAAGGTGATGTCCCTTAAAATGAAGCAAAATAAAGCACATAAGCCGGGAGCATGCAAGTTATTGTGCACACAATCATTTCATGTCGCTTACATTTTTCTCAGCTTCCATTGCTTCATTCAGAGCCTGCCTCTCAACCAAAAGTAATGGAACTTGCTGTTCTACTTTCATGTTCAAACCTTCAAAAAATTCTTGAATGTCCATGTAGAGGTGTTGGCATTCTGGAGTATCCATTATTGAAGAATTGAGACATTCCAAGCAGAGCTTCCTCCCATCGTCTAATGTTATATACTTGATATCCGTTGGCTGAAGAAAGGAACACAACATTGATAGATAACACAACTAGTAAATGGCACAGAAATATCACCAGGAACATATAGGAACATACATCACCAGTGAGAAAGGAATGATTGCAGAAGAATTGAAATAAGTAGACAGATGTTACTCGCTACTTGTGCTATCAAGAATATAGAGCCACGTTTCAAGGCTTCAGCACTAATGTACGGATCACCACTGAGAATTGCAACAACAAGAGCAAGAATGCATGGACTAATTGATAGAGCTATAATGCATGCTGACTCATCTGAATTACAATGGTTCCAAGTAAATAACCGCTAGTTTCTAATATATTACTGCAAACTCACAGGTTTCCAATCAAGAACCAGCCAAGTCAGGGAAATTGATCTGTTTGATTGATATAAAACCATGTACTAACCTCCATTCGTTCACAACTACAACACCTAGGAGTGCCATCATCTTCATGGGAAGGGCAGTACTTCTGCATCCAGAAAGGATGTGCTCGGTATTCAATGAGGCCATTTCTATTTGTTGGAATCTGCGGAAGAGAAAATACATAAACACAATTCAACAGACATAAAAAAAAAATGTAACTTAATTGATACCTTCATGCTTATCAATACACTTGTGGACACTTACAAAGTTGTGGCAGACATCACACTTTGGATGAAAAAAATCCTTATAGCAGGACCTGTGGTACGGCTGATCTTCGTGCATGGCAAACTGGAAAAAGGAAACAACATCAATCATTTGATGTAATTGGAGCATGATAATAAATGAAAATATAGTCTCTTATACCTCATACTCAGATATGGGCTTATTGCAAGCAAAACACCTGAAGCACTGAGGATGCCAAACTGAACCCATACAACTAAGAAAACGTCCATGACCAATTGGATATTTGCATCCAGCACAAGTCCTACACAAATCAGTGATAACGTTAACAAGAAAAGGCTAACATACCATGAATATCCCTGAAGATGTATTCAGCTATACATTCAACAGCTTCATGACACATGCACTGCAAGCATATGTGTCAAGCTAATCATTCCATGAGTTCATAATACCAACAAAGATGCCACTAAATATTTGCTCTTATAGTCTCAAAAAAAATTTGCTCTTATATGTACTTAACACTCATTACGATATATTTGAGTATCCCATCACTGCTATCATTGCAGTACTTTCCTTTTCACCTTTATCTTTATGTCGTCTTCCATTTTAGACACAAAAATGACTAGTTACTTTATGTGATTATTCAAATTCCTATGTCTCATGGTCTACTGCAGGAAGACTATGCATGTTTAGAACATTCCTCTGATAGAAGAAACTGAGTCTTTCATAATTATAGAATTTCTTAGAACAACAAATATAAAACACCAACCAAACCATAGAAAAAAAAAAAATAGGCACCTGAAACCACTTGATGGGAAAACATTTGGAGGTGGCTCCGTTGCTGGAAAACTATCTGATGGAACATTCTGAAGAGGAACATTCTGTCGAGGAGGAGACTCAGCATTCAGGCTCTCCTGTAGAGCCCGTGCAAGTTGTTCATCTTCCTCTAAATTATACTCAGTATCTACATTAAAACCAACAATAAAAATCAACTTTATTCAGCATTTGTGTGTTCTAGATAAAATCCATTTCTAAAGCCACTGCTCCTGTGGGGATAATTTTGTTATATGGGAAATAGTCAATAATAATAAAATGAACATAGAAGTAAAAAGATATGTACAGTCAGGGCAGCACTAACCAATGGCCTTTCCCTTATTGTGATCTTCCTCTGCCTCTGCCAGCGATAATGCAATAGCACGATCTATGTCTTCATTATCGCTCTCATCATAAGCATCCTACAGTAACGAGGACATTGAATGCCGCATTTCTTTCAACACTAAATGATATGGTGGTAAAAAAAATTTGTTGAAGGGTAGATTATAAGAACAAGAAAGGAATAGCTATAGTAGAAATTAGAAAGGATAAATGAATGCACATGGTAAATTTTGTTCAAAAGGATAGCACATCGGTAGATGCTTACTTTGGTGTGATCCGATGAATGGTCATCATGCCAGCTTCCATCATAGTGACCCCTTGAAACTCTATTTTCTGAGCCTTTAAAAATTTTACTTAACCAACTCATGACCTTGAGATGATAAATAAATCCCTTCAGAAAAAGAAATTGGAGAAAACTTTTCAGTCACTCTATGATTTGTGTCACTATGAACACTCAAATGGAAACAAGTGAAATTCAAAAACAAAGGAGTGGACAACATCAACTCCGTATCAGTTGCATCACATACCTGAATACTTCGATTCAGTAAAACTATGATGCAGTTCTCTTCAAACTCTGGCTGCGTGGCAACTAGTGGAGGTAACCAGTGGTGGAGCTTGAGCTAAGAAGTAGGGGGGGGCCGGCCTAGTTAATTTTGCACTAAACAGCTTCAAACAGTAGCAAAACACTGTGTAATGAAAGGAGTTTTACTATGGCAGGGGGGGGGGGGCTATGGTCTACTCTGGCCATAACTAAGCTCCGCCATTGGAGGTAACTCACATCATATTGCATACCATGTTATGAAATGGCCTAATATCCGTTCATCAAAGGAACCTAACAAGGGGAAGAGACTATCCAATGAGGCCAAATATTTCAACGATCGTCTCGTCCTCAACTCGAGAGGGCTTCAAGAGCAATCATGATTTTAGAGAAAGGCCGGTGTACGAGCAGGTGCTACAAACACATGGTGATCACTGCCAGCCAGATTTCATAAGGCTCTCATTCACCAGTTATAACTTGTTCTACATTAGTAGCAGCAGGCATAACGTGACTAGAAAAGGCTGAACTTTTTGAACCCCATACCTTTCCAAGAGTGAGACTCCACCAAAAGTTTGCGAACCCAATATGTCCTCAACACTTCGAGTCTGCACCAAAACAGATGCTAGTTAGCAGAATGAATAAACCCTTCCGAACTGAAGGGAGCAATTCGAATTGACCTCACACCAAGCACATCAAGAAACATGGATATCAAACCTTGAACCCCGAGGTGAAACGAACAAGAAGTCCCAACAGAAAAGAGGCACTTGATTCTAACAAAACCGCTCCGATCACCGGTAATCAGTCACTCCTTCGCTCCCTGTGACTGAAGAGCAACAGACCAGTAAGCCCAGTCCCAAGACAGAATCACAGCCAGACTTCACAATTCAGCAAAGGTTTCACCTCAACGTGGCCGGCGATCCCAAGAAGAGCCTCTCCTCGAATTCCGTAATCCCCGATCGAGCACACGCCAATAAGGGAGCACAGACGAACCGCCTGCCGCAGAAAGAAAGCTCGGTTTTTTTTTTTTCTCCCCCACTTCTTTCTATCACCAAGAACGCCCACCCACCAGCCCCGCTCGCAGGATAAAGAAAGCGGGACGTGAACGCGAGCCAGCGGGCGAGAGGCAAGTAGGTGCGCGTACAGATTCCAGGGGATGGGGCAAGAGGACAAGGGGCAGGACGCGGAAGAGGCGGCGGCGGAAGCCAAAGGAGCCGAGGCGTGACATGGACGGCAGGACGGGAGGCGGAGTGGAGGAGGAGGAGGCGGGTCAAAAAAGCAAGGGCCAAGGGTGGTGGTGACGCTGACGTCCCGCCACCGCGCTGGCATGGCACAGCGACGTCTGCTCTCCCTCGTGTGCGGGCGCGGTGAGGAGGGCGGCGTCGCGTGCTCACATGGGCGCGCGCCGCGCGCGCGCGTTTCGTCGAACGCCTTGCGTGCGGGCGCCGTGGAAGCCGCGGAGGAATGGTTGAGTGGTTGACGAGGTGGCGTGGCGTGTGGTGATTGGAGGGAAGAAGTGGAGAACTGAGGACCAGTTGACTCGTCAACGCTTTTTGGACGTACTAGTGACGTTGCTCATGGTGAGTCACGATTTTCGGGAGCAAAGATTTTCACCGTTCCATTTCCACGGCGACAAGAAAAAAACGTCTGGTTTTTATGTAGTGTATAAGAGCATCTCCAAAAGAGCTCCAAAACCTCTCCTTAAATCAAAATAATGGGATTCAATCAAAAAAAACCATCTCCAACAGCACCTCAAAACTACTCCCAACTTTTTCATACCCCCTAAACTCCTCTCATTTGTAGATACAAACATAGGAAGAATTGGGGTCCTGTTCTTTCTTCTTTCACTAGAATTAATGATTTTATGGCCCCAAATGCTGACGTGGCCCAATCAAAAGTGTTTTGATCCACTTTTAGGGAGAAATTGTTGGAGGAGGAAAGAAAAATTGCCCCGTATAATTTTTTGATTACTCCCAAAAATAAATTTATAGGGCTAATTTTTTGGTAATCTCTTGGAGATGCTCTAAGCCCCTTTTTTTTGAGAGAATGTATAAGCCCCTTGTTTAAGCGTCCTATAATGCACATGATCATATAGAACTAGGAGAGGTGGTTTATTCAGACATAAGATAGCTTTGTGGGTTCACAGTCTATGATTAAGAACATGGCTTTTCCTTGCTCCAACAAAAGAAAGAAAGAAAAGAACATGGCTTTTGACCTCTTGAACGACAATGGGGATAATGTCATCATAGCATGATTGCACTTATTTCTAGACCACTTCGATTAAAGAAAACACCCACTGCGCTTTGTATTACAAAGGAGCAGAGCAGATGCAAACATAAAAGAAGCAAAATAAATAAATAAAATTCTACCATTTATTGCGTATAAAATTGTTACATGTGCTATTGTTTGTGACATGTCAAGTTGCTTAATTCTTTTTGTGACGTGCGTATGTGATACTCCAATTCTGCTCAATGATTGAGCAGCGCTTCCATGACCATTTGCCACGGATAATGTAACATGGTTCTTAGGTCCGAGGATGAATATGTAATTGCATGATCTAGCAACCTCGACAAAAAACTTACCTGGAGTCGACGGCAAACCATGTGGCCAGTTCGAACTCCCCATGTTAGGTAAGCGAACTTGTAAGAACACATACACAAAACTCTCAAATTATTTAAAATCTGCCACATGTGCCAACAAACGACTAGGCAGACTTATGAACACTTGCAGCTCGTGGAAGAATTGGTCGGATGATGATGCTGAAAGGTAGAAGCTGAGCCTAGTTCAATTAGTTAAGCGTGTGGATTTGGCCTGAATGTACCATATGTTTACTGGAGATAAGCAACAATGTGACTGTTCCTGGTGTTTTCATTTACCCAACCATTCTGCGCTATTAGCCTAAATATCTGATCGATGCATACTCATTAGTCATTTTGAAAGTGATGTTTGGTAAAAGATGACAGAAATGCCAACGTCAAAGCATTTGTTTCTTTCGGTGTGTGGGCATGTCACAAATACAATTTGGATTCCAGTGAAGTTGACAGACGCGGGCATGGCAGTGTGCACTTTCTTTATCATAATCATGACCCAGCGACTACCAACTTTAAGGCTGCGTTCGATTTCATTTCAGAGGGTGCTGTAGCAGTCACATCAAAGATGCCGGCACGATTTATGTGTACTAAACAAAGTCAAATTACAAAACTAAGTCCAGGACCCCCCTCTATTTGCGAGACGAACGTAATGAGGGTAATTAAGCGGCGATTAGACGATGGTTACTGTAGCATCACTGTGTCAAAATTGATTAATTAGGCTCGTTAGATTCGTCTCGAAAAATAACGCCCGTCTGCAGAAAGGTTTTTGTAATTAAATTTTATTTAGTACCCCTAAATAGTAGATTCTTTTTACTTTAGAGGGGTATAAAGTTAGAGGGCACTTTAGGGGGATCCGAACGGCACCTAAGTTTTGTAAAGCACTGATAAAATGAAACATTTTTCAAAGAATAGACTTTTGAGTTTCGACATGAGCGATTGTCAGCATTCAAGCACAAAGCAAATCCAGTTCAGCGATCTCCTCCACTCCTTGACTACTCAATCTCTCTCCCGTCAGGATAAGAATTTTTCCCAACGATCATTTTATGATCTAAATTTAGTCGCTTGAACTATTATCTGATGATAAAACATTACTTACCTCTGTGACTCTGTCCGTCTGCCACATTAACATTAGGCCTGACAAAAGTCCTCCATCATCCTACTTCAAATGCCCGTAGACAACTGGTCTTCCGAAGAAGTGTCTGTATTGTCTGCCCAATCCTGTTCTCGACAAGCTCATGTTCTCAACAAGCTACAGGTTCTGAGTTTAGTACTGTCGAGCAGTCTTCAGAACTAAATTTCAGAACCTGTCGAAAGCATCAGATGGCAGATTCATTTTTTCCTCGTTCTTTCAGTTTGTAGCATGCCTAATGAAACAGAAACACCAGGCATTCGGATGCTGAAACTCTGATTTCTATTGAGAAATAGGCCCGATGGGATTTTCCAGATAGATTTGGGCCTAATGGGTCTTTTTTTTGGTTATGTGTTTCAATAGGCCCAACAAGCCAATATCATCATTTTTTTTTTGGCGAATGAAGCCAATATCATCATAACAGTACTGTCGTGCCCTTTTTGGCACTGTGTTTTTTTTTTTTTGGCACTGTGTTGACTTGCCATGTTTTTCATTTTCTTTTCCTTGCCATTTGCTTCAGGTGATGAACTTGGTTCTCGATTAACGAGAGAATTCCAGGTGGGCAACCCCCACCTTAGTTCCCCTCAAAAAAAATTTTGCCATTTGCTTGCCATTTTTTCTTTTCATTTTCTAAAATTACGCAACAAAACTTTTGATGTTTCCACGCAGCTCTGCAACCAACAAACTGTGACACTCTTTTTCGCGCCCCCCCCCCCCCCCCCCCCCCCCCCCCCCAAAAAAAAAAAACAACAACAACAGCTGTGACACTCTTCTTTCAGAATACCGACACCTTGCCTTCCTGAAATGATATCTTCGCAACAACAGCTATTACAAAACGATCTAGGTACTCTTGTCTGCCAATACAAACTGTGCGCTACATCGCGCAGCCTGTAATCGTGTCTGAGATTCCATTATCTGGACTCTGCCATGTCCGGACCCTGGATAGTAGACATCCTGATCTTGAAGTCCCTAGAATTTCACAGGGACTTTGGGATGATAGCCTGATATGCATTGCATCACCATTGCTGCTATTTATGTTTAAACTTCTGACAAAGAGACCTTTTCAAGCTTTCATAAAAATTTCTTACTCTTGAATTAGATTTCCCCATGGAATTCATCGATATTTTACTAATTGCACAGCTTACAACTTTGGCTTGAAACTGAAAACAGAAGATGCCCCTGCTGTACACAGCATATAACCTGCTTCCTGATTGCGGAAAGAACAGTTTATGTGGACACATGGCAGTGTGTTCATCCGTGACGAAAATATAGCCAGTGAACTACATGAATTCAAAATGCTGAAGTAAAACTTACTTGATTAGACAAAATTAGTAAACTAAAAAAAAATCATTGTTATCCACTTTTTTTTAGATAAAGGGAAAATTATTTCATCAAGCAAATGAAAACATCCCGGTCTCTCCACCTATTTTGACCTGACATTTATGTTGCTGACATAGATTCTTGCTTCTTTGATTATCAAATGTTAGAAATTAAATTGCCTCATCACACAAGAAATGGTTGAATACTGGTCTGGGATTATTTGAAGTCAGTACCCTTTTATACTCGAAGATTATTACATTCATAGTATTTAGTACTACATCGCCTTTTTAATTGTCTATTAATACCTTGGTCATTCACGCTTTCATAGAGTAACAGTTCATGTTTCTTCAAAAAAAAAAAAGAAGAAGAGAAAGTTACAATTCATGCAAGTGCCTTTCAGTTGCCGAAAACAATGGAATAAATAATTACATAATTACTGGTGACAAGAGCCAAGAGGTACAATGGAGGGCATCCTTATACGACGATTTTCATGTAATAAACAGGGAAGATCATATGAGTCTCGCACAAGTTAAATACGTAGTTTAAATTTCTGGCGCTACCAAGCTCATGCACAATAAGTGAACAGACAAGCTACCCAATTCTTACCAAGTTTCATGTCAGATTGACCAAGATATTTGCCTCAGGAAAACGATTTCTCCCAAAGACATATGACGAGCTAATTTAGTCTTCCCCTGTCATTTCAAGATGAACTTCTATCGGACAACAAACCGTTGCCTGCCTCTGCCTGATTGACATAAGGTCTGACAAAAGTCCTTCTCCACCATACTTCAAAAGCCCGTTCCAAATTCGGGCAGTTATCGCCTAACTTCAAGAATTTTCCAAGCCATGACAGTAATATGGACCGTTGATCTTCCAAAGGAAGTGTTAGGATTGTCTGCCCGATCCCGTCTTCCACAATCTTCCTGTCAAACGACCGGCAGCTGCACTGTAACCATGAGTAGTCATCGATGAGCGCTTGCAGCCAGACTTGCAGGAGAAGAAAACGGGTGTTCTTGGATGGAAGCATCTCTCCTCTTCCAATGCCAACAAAAAGCCTAGCCGTAATGCAGCTCACAGTGTAACGGGAGGCAACAGGCAATTTTGCATGTAATTCAGCAATGTCAGTTCGGCTTGCCCATAGTGCCACAAAATCATCGCAAATTCTCTGGTTAAGCAATATCTCAATCAACCATAGGAGATTGTCGGTCTCCAGAGTTATTTGTCGTGTGACTTGAACAGAAAAGTCCTCTTCAGATGCTCCTGCAAACAATACTTGAAGTCTATCTAAGCAACCTCTGCATGAACTGTACAACATCTCAGAACAAATTTCTGCTGGTCCATCAATGCAATGGCTGCTGTCTTTGAGAAGATTCAGAACTAAGGCTTTCATTTCCCGACGCCCCCTATCGTCACTACTCGTCAGTACCATCTCCATTATATGTGCTAATGTATCACTAGGTGAGTTCAAGTTGTCAGATGTAACCCTTTTTAGCAAAGGACTAACTCCATAAGCTTTGCTTTGAAGATGCCGGATAGATGATACGACATTATCTTCCTCCTCACCAACCCAAGGGACAGCTTCCAAATAATCCAAGCATGATTTGACACATGCATGGAAACCAAGCAACTCAGCAACCTGAAAATTTTGCCCCTTCCAAATTAGTATCAGCATGCCAAAAGGAGTTAAGGTTATATACAAGTAGCATTCATACTGAGTTCTACCAAAGTTACAATTCAGTAGTCTCATTCCGTTTGCAACATGATCAAAGAAACAGAAACGCAAGACATTGCGAAGAATTTGCTGGAGTAATGATAATGTCAATTTCTGAACATTTTGTATACCTTCATGATGCGAAGAACACGAGGGAGGCTCTGCTTGAGCAGCTTGTGCTTCGCCTCGTCGCAGTACATCAGCCCGACGGTCTCCACGTAGATCTCCGCGTCGTCGCAGTCATGGATCTCCACGGAGGGCGGCGGCGGGCCGTGGGCGCAGGCGAGCTTCTCAGCGAAAAAGACGCTGCTTTGGCACAGAACATCCCTGTGCACGCTCATCCTGACGGCGATGCCTTCCTTCCCGTACAGCATCACCGTCAGGTCGCTGGTTTCGGGCTGCCCGAACCCAACGCAGATCTTGTGCTGCTGCTCTTGCGGTGTACCCGCACTCACACCCACCAGCGCCGGCGTTGCCTCGGCCGCCGCCTGGTTCGTCCGCTCGTCGGCAGGCGCCGGTTCGTCGGTCACTGACGGCGCGGTCTGCACCGAGGGCGCTTTGGACGGAGGGGCCGATGGGGTCTTGTGCTGCTGCTGCTTCTGCGGCGGCGGCGGCTGCTTGTTGCCGCCGCCGGCGTGGTTGTGGTGCGGGTTCTTGAGGCTCTTGTGCAGCGCCGCGGGGGAGGGGCAGCACCAGAACCCCTCCGGCGTGACGGCGATCGGAACGGTGCGGATCCTCCCCGGCGCCGGCGAACCCCTCCTCGGCCGCGACTCCTCCATTCCTGCGACCTCGAGACCGGCTTCACATCTGGCTTCCTGATTCGCGCAAGATCACACGACTGAAAAGAAATTGCGGAACATGAGAACGGGCTGGAACAAAATTGCAGCCGTCCAAGCAAATTGACACCCAAAAAAAAAAATCCCATTTTCTCCGCATCGGCATCAATCAACAGTTTAGGGAACAACAGCGGCATGATATGGGCAGACAGCTCAAAAGGTAAACTGATTACTCGCAAGAAAAAGAAGGGCTGAAACCAGATTTCACCTAAGGAATCAACCGAGGAGCTGGGATAAGGAGGATCGCTCCTGCAGGCCAGACCACGCAACCCTGAACTGGAAGGGTAACGGACTTCAACTGCTTCTGCTCCCTCACCGGCCGGTGTGTCCTGGCTTCACTCGGATGCTCTGTCCTGGCTACCACTTTGGGTACATTCTGGTAGGTACAAGGTAGAAGTAGCAGCAGCAGAGTAGAGTAGTGCAGAAGCAAGCAGTGGCATAGGATATGTTGCTCCGAATCCAATGCCTTGTCCTTACTGTTTGGTTTACCGAGAGCACGCAGGCGTGGGTCTCTGTGCCGTCCTTCCTGGCCTACTGCTTCAGTGCTCACAGCTGCTGCGAGGTCCCCCATCACCGCGCGGCACTGGAATGTGCAATGTCCAAAATAGGGAGCTTCTTCAGACCACGCCTATGGCATGTTTTGCTTCGCCATATTTGGGATTGTGAAAGGTGAAATTTGTTTTTGTATGGAAGCTCGACCAGTATCGTGGAAGTCGAGACCTGTATAAACAATGGCTCTCCAATCTTTTGTCAGTAACGCCGCATTTCCCCAGAAACAATCCTGCATGGAAAGAGACGCGAGGAGGAGAAGCAAAAGATGCGTGCGTAATGTTTTTCTAAGCAGCAGGATTAGGAAAGGTAATGGAGTGCTTTACTGTTTTGGATCATTTCTTTCATACTTTTTTTCTCGTGACATGACATGTGGTTGGAGATCGGCAAGGGAGCAAGACCGAAGTTTACCAGCTGGTCCTGGATCAGCTCGGCACATTTGGAGGGTGTTCGTTGAATTGGGTCTAAACTTTAGAGGGTTTTTCCAATGAATATTGTGATTACAAATAAAGTTTAATTACAAAACTAATTTCAGGACTCCGCTCGAATTCGCGAGACGAATCTAATGAGGGTAATTAAGGAGTGATTAGACGATGGTTACTGTAGCATTACTGTAGCAAAACATAGATTAATTAGGCTCATTAAATTCGTCTCGTGATTTAGAGGGGGGGTCGTGACATAGGTTTTGTCATTAAATTAATAAAAATATATTTAAATAGTAAGATTCTCTTTGATGTGACGGGTGTTAAAGTTTAGAGGGGGGGTAAACGAACACCCCCTTGGTTTCTTGTTGCGTATGGGGCCTGTCAGATTGAATTTTGCCCTCTGATGTCGAGAGGAGTACGCAGTTCACAGTTCACACCCACCCTCCAATTTATCATGACTCTGGGTCTGTTCTCTTTTTATGGTGCATCAGATCAGGACCAGATGGCCAAGATTGTGGTGAGATGTGAAAGGAAGTATACTGACAAATCATGAACTGTGACTGCTCTGATGTTGCCTCTGATTTCCCAACTATTCCTCTGTTTATCCAATGATTCAGGACAAAGATTTGGCTATAATGATACCTTTGACAGTTACTATCAATGTCACAAGCTTTAAGAAACGAACGGTGACTGACACGGGGTCCACCTGCCAGTGATGGGTTCGGGTTTAGATAAGCTAGAAAAAGCATATCTTGAAGTGTGCACTGTGCAGTGCAGCGTTTGGCTTCTTTTCACAACTGGCGCTTCCTTTTCCGCCGGAAAAAGAAAACTGCTTTTCGTCTTTTGCGAGTTTTTTTTTTTTTGCGAAGCCGTCTTTTGTGAGTACAAAGGTGGGTAGCATCATGATGTCTCACTTGTTTTGTGAATCGTAGCACCGCGCCAAAGTTCAGAAGAAACGGCATTAGGTAGCTAGCCACTTTCAAAACATTCTGTGAGTTTAAGTATGAAGAGAGGCATCTGCTAAAAAATTTGAAATTTAACCCATTAGATCGCGGTGGAATTCACGGATGGAAAATTTTCTCTCAAATTCGGTTTGGCCAGTTAAAGATATGTAATAAGAAGGACGTGACCATTCAACAATCCATTGTCGTCTAGTCCGGTTAGGATATCTGGCTTTCACCCAGACGACCCGGGTTCAAATCCCGGCAATGGAATGCTTATTTTTTATCACTGCTCAATTTTTTTTCTTTCCCCATCTCATGTAACTATCACTCTACTGGTTCAAATCCTGGCATGAAATCAAATCATTTTGTATCATTTCAGTAAATGACTCCACCTCTCTTGCAGCTATCTTCTTCCTTCTTATTTTTTTTTAAGTCTCTTGCAAACATCACTAGTATGATGTTTATATTTTTACCACGTATTTACACAAGTGTTCATATAAATTTAGCCGGTATTATTTTCCACGTCCTACAGCAAGTCAATTGAATTGCGCCATCGCAGGTTAATTGGGATACATGGAGTTGACGAGTGTCTCAGCCAGCTGAGGCCAAGTGTAGGAGTATTCACATTTCCTAAAACTAGGACATCCAATATGTCCAGAAGGTCAGCATTACACAGTACAGAACCATGTACAAGATTGCGTTAGAAATATGCAGTGTAGGACAGCATAGTGAACAATCATAAACAGTTAGAACTAGTAAGCTGACCAAGGTGTTCGTCTCGTGTATTCAACTCTGTAAGTTGATAGTGCTATGTAGATGTTCTTCACTCGAGCAGCAGTTGTGTTATCTCATCAAAGCCATCATCCTCGTGATGGAGTATCCCTGATTCGTCTTCGTGAGGGAGTACTCCTGATTCATCATTATCAAGCACTGCAAGCTCATTGCCACGAGACAGTCCTGTTTTTTCATAGAACTCTTCCTTCTGGGCATCCCATTTTTTAACAACTTCATCTACCCTGTCACCTAACAGATTGTCATTCTGAAGGATGTGCCTGGCATCTTCAACATCGATGGTTTGGCTTGCCTCTGTCCAGACAGAAAGGGAGGCAAAAGGATAGTAGTTGGGTCATTGTGTTTGTGTTAGTAAAACTCCAAAATTGTATACATAGAAATGGAAAATGTAATGGACAGCCAACGGCAGATAAGCACCTCCAAGGGCCAGTTCCTTAGCTTCAGCATACTCCTTTGACAATTTCTTGATGCTATCAAGTTCAAACTCTGCACCCTGGATGCAGCTGCATATGTCAGTAACAGAATTACATGTGTATAATGCTTCTGTAAAATTATAAGGAGTGGCAAGCTGCTTTTGCAGATACTATTGACAACTCAACACAACAGATTTCTGTCTTGTAGTCTGAAACTAAAAGGACGCACAGGTTCATCCTAACGAGGTTGTATTCAGATATAAAATTGGAAGGTCACAGGACATAAAGAATTATAGAAGCAGTGATGTACTCAGAGGTGTAGAACTTACCAAGTCCATGTGCATATAACTCTGTACTTGGGTATTCGCAAATAATCTGCAACATAGAATAAACAAGGAGTCTGAGCAAGTTGTTTCCATAGTCTTGCATACAAAAAACATATTGCAATACAAGAAGACACAGGAGTAATAAATGCACTTTGGAACAACTTGGAAGAGCTTGGCAAATGCTCAGTTGTTCAACAACAAAGGCATACAATGGTGCAATTTACTCAAAGCACAAATACTAATGACAAAAATCACACGGACAAAAATCATGCCATTTATGTCACTGATCATATTTGGGCATTTATTTGTGCAATTTACTCAAAATATAAATCCTAATGATTGGTCACACTGGAAATTATGCTCAAATCTTATTTAGGCACATAAATTGATAAATTAATTCAAAACACATACTAATAATAAAGATCACACCAACAGTGGAGATATAAAAAAAAAGGCACGTACTTATCAGAAGCAAATTTTATTCTTTTATTCTGGGCTGCTGTTAATTCCTCAACCTGTTTTTCCCCATTGTCACCAAGCAAATTGATGAACCCAAACAGAAACATGCCTCTGTCCAGCATCCTTTTGACAAGAACCGGTACGATAGGCGCTCCATTTTGCTTAGCCATAACAACAAAGTCCTTTAGTTGCTTGCACTCCTCTGACGGAAACAAACAGATTTGAGGGTTTAAGCTTCATTTTCCAAGAAACATCAAATTATTTGCTCAAACTATGTGCCTTACCAAGAGACAAATAAATCTTGAACCGTGGCTTGTATGGCTGGCACTCATAAAGACAGTAAAGGCAATAAAGCCCAGCCAATCTTTGGGGTAGCGAACTTTGAGAAGTCATATGACCTGGATAAACAATTAGGTGAAAAATCAGTTCAGCAGTAACTACACAAGGAATTAACAGAAGGAGTTGATACAGTTCAAAAATTTCTGGTTCCAGGAAGCCAGAGCCTACCAATACAATGCAAAAACAGGGACTGCATAAAGACACCCGAGTTCGTCTTAGGTCTCCCTTCATAGATATAAGAGAATTTCTTAGCCATCCACACTCGCTTGAAATCAGCGAATGATGTGTAGTTTTCCTACCAACCAGAAACACAAGAATGTTACTCACCTAAAGACGATATGCACCTATAACGCATAGAAAATTCAAAAAAGTTACCTTGGCATAATCAGCCAGTAGCTCATCAATATCCAGCTTGAAAGGAGCAAGATCCATACTCAAAGCCAAGTTCGAGCCTGAATTTCAAACAGAACACTTCAGTAGTGGTAAAAGAGGATTCAAATTTCAGCTAGGAGCAGTAGTTATTGTATTCTTTTTTTTTTTCTTATGCTAATTTGGGACACCTGCCCTCTAGGGCTATTTCTCAAGTTATTCTTTGAGAAACCGAGGCCAAAGACGAAGAATTTTTCTTTGCTGCAATCTTCTGAAAAAAGAGATGCAATATCTCCGTCTCTCTTCATATTTTCACTCATACGCAATACAACAATCCAATTACATAAGAAAATGTCACAAATTTTCTGTGCCTAAAACCCTAGCGCGGCAATTAAACAAGAGAAGTCGATTTAAACAAGACCTTGAGGCTTGCTGGAGAGTTGTTCGCTTGCTGGTTGCCCGGAGATAGAGCCGACGAGCTGCGAAGCTGGAATCCGCTGTGCGCACCGCTGCTTACCACGCACCACCTCCGCCGTGCACGAGGCAGCCGCGCGCGCAGGCGCAGGGCCCCACCGCCGCGTAGACCACCCCCTCCGCCCGCGTCGACCAGTTCGCTCTCGGCTCGCTCCGTTGCTCGGCTCAGCGCTCGGGCCTCGATGGGCAAGGCAGGGAAGCCGGTCCTCCCCTCTGCGGCGGCGGGCGGTTCTCCTCTTTCTCTCGCGCGCACGAGCTGACGGAGGCGGCGGGCGGCTCGCTCTTCCTCCGCTCCGGTGATATTTGCATAAGTGGATTTTCACGTGTGGGCTTCTCAAAAGTATTTGTGGCCCATATGGGCTTTTGAATTGGTAGAGACTTGAGAAGTGGGTTCCAGGCCCATGATCGGGCCTAATTGTTTGCGACTTTCTTTCTCGATTCTTCAGCCCCTTTGGCGCAAAAATGGAGCTGTCTGCCTCCATCCATGGCTGTCAATGCAAAAGGAAAACATTCCCTTTCCAATTTGAATTGGTAGAGACTTGAGAAGTGGGTTTAAGGCCCACGGTCCGGCCTAATTGTTTGCGACAGTAGTTCCCCGTGAATCCTATACGTAGCCCGCCCGACGGGATCCATTCGCTAGAACAGCTTTGAGATTCGCGCAACATTATATTCCGATGGTTGAGCGCCTTTCTTCCTCCTCCTGCTTCCCCGCGGCGACGACGACGGCGACGACCCCGGCGAAGCCGGTTTAGCGCGGTGGAGGGCGGCGGCCGCGGATCCGGCGGCGGGAGCCGGACGATGGAGGAGGGCGGGACGGGGGCGTCTCGTCGGAGAATCCCTTATTGCGCGGGATTTGTACCCCTAAAATCTCCTCCTCCTCCCCCGGCGATAGAATGGCGGCGGCAGGCCGGACCGGCAGTGGGCGGCGCGATGCGGGTGGGCGGCGAGGCGGCGGGGACGGCCGCCGGCCGCGGTGGTGGCTGCCGGCGGTGCGGGGTAAGGGCGGGGGCGTCACTTCTCGCCGGGTTAGCGCGGCGGCGGTCGAGGGCGGCGGCGGAGGCGGCGGAGAAGCCGCCGGAGCCGGGCGGGAGGCGGAGACGGCGGGGGCGAGCATGACGATGGTGGTCGAGGGCGGCGGCGTGGCGGCGCGCCGGCGGCGGCGCAAGGAAGAAGAAGAAGGCCGTCGCTGTGGGCCGAGTTTGCGCAGGCCGTGGGCCGTTCTATCAACGGTTAACCGTCGGAAGGGCTACACATACGAGGTCCCGTCGTTCCCAGTTCTTCAGCCTTCCGGCGCAAAAATGGCCGAGGATGCAAAAGAACAATGTATTGTCCCAGGTCTTGTCCGATGCAAAAGACACTTATAAATATTTTTTCCCTTTTCAATCTGAGTTGTTCGTAAATCAGGCTTAACTTGGACATGCATAACCAGTTACTAGTATTAAAGAGACGCCAGGGCGCGATGCAAAGAAATCGAGCTACTATAAGAGACCACACAACGATGAACTAGGAGTTAGTTTGTTTTCCCAACAAATTGATTCTACAGCTTGAAGCCTTGAACCAACATGTTCTGACTGTTCTACACTTCAGAAAAGTAGTAATTCACCACGCACGAGCTAGTATCAGCTATGGACCGTGGCCATGCATGCATGCACTCATCGGCAGCACGTAATAAGCAGAGTAAAATTACATGTTTCGTGCTCTGCTCCGGCGCCGGGCTGTTACAGCGCGATGAGCGAGCCTATGACGCCGGCGATGAGCGCGCTGGGGTCGCCGAGCACGGCCGAGATGATCACCTGCGACGCGAACCCGGCGATCTCGCAGCACCGCTTCACCTTCCCCTTCCTCCTCCCCCAGTACGACGACGACCCTCCTCCCCTGCTCGCGTGGCTGCTCTTCGCGGCGCCCCGGATCACCGGCACCCTGTACCCACCGTTCCCGGGCACGAGCCCACCGCCGTAAACGTCGCCGCCCCCTCCGCTGCCGCCGGCTTTGTGGCGGCCGACGCCGTGCCAGCTCTCGACGAGCATGTCCACGACGCACGCCACGTGGAGACTGTAGCTCCTGCACTGGCTCCGGTAGCTCCAGCTGCGTCCGCGGTGGCCACACCGGTGGCACGCGGCGGCGCCGGCGGCCTGGAGTCCGGGCACAGGTACAGCCTGACCACCCCGCCGCCGCCGCTGGTGGCGGCGGCGTCGAGCGCGTGCGGGAGCGCGGCGCAGCAGGGGTGGAGGTCGAACCCGCAGGCGCGGCAGTGGTAGACGTAGCCGGCGACGTCGCGGCCGCAGGCGTTGCAGTAGCGCGAGGAGCCCGGGGGGCCCGGCGGCGGCTGCGGGAGGAAGACGAAGGTGCAGCGCGGGTAGAACGGGTGCCGGAGCGGCGGCGGCGGCGGCGAGAGCGGGAGCGCGCACTGCCGGTGCAGGTCGTGGTCGCAGCCGCGGACGGGGCACCGGAACCGCGCGCCGATGCCCACCTCGCGGCACCCGTCGCACCGGAACGGCGTGTCCAGGTGCTCCAGCCGCAGACGGTGCTGCGGGTGGCTGAAGTGCACGACCTCGCCGTACCTCATCGGTCGCCGCCGCGGTGGCGTACGGAGCCGGCAGCCAACCTCCCGCCCGAAGCACGAGAATGCGCTAGTGATATAAAATTCTTCACGTCGTGTTCAGACGAGTGTAGTGGAGAGGTAACACGGGGGTGGAGGAGGGAACATGATTATATGGAGCCGAGTGAGGTTTGGATTTAGGCTTGGAGAAGAAGGGTGTCGTTGGAATGGAATATGTTCTAGACCTCTCTTGCTTTTATTTTGTGGATTTGGGATTTTGTGGCTCGTCTAGTCCTAGTTATTGGATTGAAAGCGTCAAATCCATTATGATCATGTATGGTCAGTATGTTTGTTTTTAGGGAGAGAAAATATCTCACACAATGGGAGATTGCAGACTTTTGGAACAAAAGCATATAGGCGTTTTGGAGGAATCCGAATGTTAGTTTGTAGTATATCTTTTGGAGCAAAGTGCAATGCTACCTGCTGGAAATGTTCCTACTCCAAGACTGGTCTGAGGAAAAACATGGCAGCCTGAACAGACAATGGCTAGGACCTGTAGTTTCTACCAATGCTCCTGCAAACCACAAGGCATCTCGCTTGGTGTGTTGGACTATTGGTGCAGGCATTTGTTCTCCCATCGTCAGATTATTCCGGTTCTTCTCTTAACCCAGGTGCGATGCCATTCCGTTTCCGCCAGTTCAGAAATTTCAGTTATCTCCTTGTTGTTCTTGAGTTCATGATGGAATCCGAGTAGAGGATAAGAACGCATAATTTCCAGATTAGAAGAGTGAACAAGACTGGAATGTTCCAACTAACTGATAAACCTGTTGTTATCCGGGTTTGGGTGCTGAAAAAACCCTGTGGATCATTACCGCTACTCACCAGCAACTAGTTAGTGAGATGCTTGCTAGCCTATGTCGTTCACCAAATAAAATGAAATCATCAAAGGCTGTTCTAGGATGAAATCTAATAGAAAATCGTGGCATGTCTTTAGGGACATGAACTTGAGTAGGGGCATGTGCCCGCTTGTCGCTCTGTAGGTCTGTCAATTTCCGTGTGTTTAATTCAAGCATGTAAATCAATTACTTTCTCTGTCGATAAATGTAGTGTAAACACACGGAAATTAGCTGGCATTTCGACCGGTGCGACCGATATTAGCCGGCATTTCGACCGGAGCGACCTACAAAAGAAGAAATATCTCGCACCGGTCTAAATGCCGGCTAATATCCGTCGCTTTGACGGATTGATGACCAGGAATTTTTGAAGAAATAAACCTAGACGAGCACAATATCATTCTCCTTTTCCAAACACTTGGCGGCGCAATTGGATGACGAGTGCGGCTAGGTGGCGATTGCTAACTGTGACCAGGTGGCAGTAGACACGGCGGGCTGCAACTCGATTTGGAGACGACGTGTGAAGAAACATCTTGGCAGCGACGGTGGACTGGTGGCTGCCGACTGGTGGCTGGAGGTGATGGCAACGACGTGACGCACCAACCAAAAATCTTCATTTTAAGAGTTTATGGACCCAGATGAGAACACTAAAAATAGTTTAGGGACTCAGATGTCTGTTTTGAGAGTTTATGAGCCTTGATAACAACTCTGAAATAGTTTAGGGACCCAAATCTTCGTTTTAAGAGTTCATGGATCTAGACGAGAACCCCATAATATTATTTTAAAGTAAAAGAGTTATATACTATGAAAGTCCATTTTAAGATGAATTTAGTAAAACTATTTTCATGTTCTCAATCTTTATAGTTTTTTTTTTGTTATAAAGAGTCAAAGTTCAAAAGTCTAACTTATGATAAAATTAGATGAACACTATATTTATGAACAGATAGAGTTTGTTGTTATTACGTTACTTCATAGCACCGCACGGGCATATCGGCCAGTCACACTGCGAAATAAGATATTGATGTGTCAACGTTGTTTTGGTCATTTCTGATGAGGACCCGTTTGGAATGAAAGATTTCTTTCTCATTTTTGCGGATTAAATTGTTTACTGTGAACTTTTTGTAAAATTCTTGCGTTTGGAACGGAGCTTGAAGCATTATCCTATCTTTCCATCCCTGAATAATTGTTTGTCGACCGTTCACAGTGCCCTCAATGAATTGAACAAGGAATTTGTTCTTTGACCGGAACATTGCCCTCGTCTATCTGTATGTCAATAATTCAGGAAAAGAACAAGCTATGTAATAATGCAGGGAGCCTGGAAATTATAGAGTTCAAAGAACATCGCAGAGCAGAGTTTTAGCTGCCAAGCGCGACACCGATATCACTACTACTTTATCGATTCTAAGTTCTTTCCGGAAAGCACGAGGCCGATGGCTAACTAGAGACCTTTGCGCAAGGAGAATAGTGTTCTATTCTGCAGGTTTCCAAATTCTGGTGAGTCCACTGCAGCATAAAAAACGGTGTTGGTTCCATGCTGAGTCAGATTACAGGATGCGTCACCGCATGAAGTTGCTGCTGTCGAAGCATATAGTGATAATGTCACCGGATAAATTTATTTTCAGAATTGTCGCTCATAATCAAGAGAACATCCGACAATTTGTGTTCGATTTTACAGATAGAACTACTAGCTTCAGAGTCAAATACTGAAATCACGAAACGAAGACGCGCTCTGCATCGCAAAAAGGAAAAAAAAAAGAAAAAGAAAAAGAAACGAAGACGCGCTCAATAATCAGTAAACTCAAACTAGGATCATTCAGACCTGGGAGTCGTGTCTTCCGGGCCTTTCGGCACGAGTGGAGTGGGCGGTCTCGACTCTCACAAGGAACCAAGCCCAGAAAGCTTTTCAAGCTAGGACGGCGTCCATTTTTCTTCTTTGGTATTGCTTGGGGGGAGGGGGAGGGGGGTGAACACTTTTACCTGTACTAAGTAATACTTCCTCCGTCCTAAAATAATTATCGTTTTAACTCTCGACACGAAGATTAACAAAAGTTAATAAAAGTAGGTGCGCAGAAAACGAGAAAGAGAAAGATAGAGATAGAAGTATATTGGGAAGAGAGAAAGGTGCATCGGGAAGTGAGAATGACAATTATTTTAGAAAAACTGGATGAAAGTAGGATGTAAACTGGGACGGAGGGAGTACTAGTTGTTTCGATCGCTGTGCGATCAAGTTACTCCGATTTCAATTTTTCCCGATTATATAATCATCCATGGATCGCTCAAAGTCAAGAGAGGCCCCTCTCAAAGAAGAACGAAATGCACGTAGCAGTAGCGATAGTAAATGCAATTGTTCCTTCGATTCCTCTAATAATAACTCAACCCACCAACCAAGCGCTCCGTTGCTGTACCACCACCCTCCAGCGACTAGCGAACGAGTGATGCTCGCTAGCCTATGCGGTGTGCACCGCTTTGCACTCAACCATGCACGCCCAAGCCACGCATCATGCGCCGCAGCCTCACTTCCACCTTCACTAGCAGCAGCAGCCGCAGCTGCAGCTACTGGCGCCGCGCCATGTGCCCGTCTCCAGCTCCTGCGCACTGACGCCGACAGATCGAGGCGCGGAGACAGCAACACCACCATGCGCGCGCTACGGCCGCCCGCGAGGTCTCCCGCGCCGGCGCCGGCGCCGGCGCCTTCACCGGCCGATACGTTCGTCGCCGGCGTCATCAGCTCACCCCCTTCGCCCTACGACTACGATGCGGGGCCGCCGGTGCCGGGTCCGGCGCCGGAGCCGTCTGCGCCGGCGGCCGCAGGGGGCGCGAGGCGAGGAGGCGCGAGCCTGAGCCCGCCGCTCATCGCGATGCTGGCGGTGGTGGGCGCGGCGCTGCTGGTGGTGCTGTACGCGCGCCTGGTGAGCCGCGTGTTCCGCGCGGCGCGGCGGCGGTGGCGCCGGCGCCGGCTTCGGCGGCTGCTGATGATCCCGGGCTCCCCTTCCTCCTCCTCCGCAGCCGGTGGCGACTCCTTCGCGTCCTTCACCACCTACGACAACTACTACCACACCTTCTCGCCCTCCTACTTCGGCCTCGACGACGCCGCCATCAAGTCGCTCCCGTCGGCGCAGTACCTGGGCCCGTCGTCGTCGGCGTCGGCGCGGGGTTCCGGCGCCGCGCGGGAGTGCGCCGTGTGCCTGCTCGAGTTCGCGGACGGCGACGAGCTCCGCGCGCTGCCGCTGTGCGCGCACGCCTTCCACGCCGACTGCATCGACGTCTGGCTCCGCGCGCACGCCTCCTGCCCGCTCTGCCGCGCCACCGTCGCGCTGCTGCTGCCCCCGCCCGTCGCCTCCCCGCTCCGCGCGCAGCGCCGGGCCGTCGGCGCGCGGCCGAGCCTCGACGACCTCCTCTTCTTCCACCCGGTCCCTCAACCGCCCGACGGCGGCGGCGCGGGGTTGCCGGAGATCGCGCCGGCCAGCCCGGACCAGCAGCTCGACCCGCGGGACTTCCTGCTCAAGCGCTCCTACTCCTTCGGCTTCGAGCGCAGCCTCGCTGTGGAGGCCGCGTCCACGGCGTCCCCGCCCTGGCGCTACCGCGCGTCCGCCGCCGCCGCCTCCTCCCGCGGCCGCGGTAGCGGCAGCTTCTGGAGCAAGCGCTGGCCGTCCCCGTTCGGCGGCGGCGGAGGCGGCGGGGGAGGAGGAGGCTCCGCCGCGGCCCGCGTCTTCTCCTTCCGCTCCTACCGCGCCGCCGCCGCGGGCAAGTCGTCCCCGTTCTCCCGCCGGCGCGCCGCCGCCGCAGCGGGAGGAGGCGGGAGCGGGTTCTTCTTCATGTCGCTGGCGTCCGAGCCGCCGTCGATCCTTGCTGCGGCGAGGCGGGCCCGCGCGGCGGCCGCCGCGTCGAGCCGGCTCCGGTGCGGGGACCCCGAGGCGCTGCTCTCGCCGGACCGGCTCGGCCGGTGACCGTTCCAGACGGCGGAGCGGCCGGCGCCGGCGGTGAGACCACCGTGCGCGGTGAGCGGATCTCGGCCTCATGTGGTGTGGTGGTCGTCGACGCGTCGTGGTGGGCCTCCGCGGTGTGCGTGGAGAGGGGGGCGGGCAGTAATGGCGCGATAAATGCGAGGCCCTGCCGCGGTTTTAATGGCGGGAGGACGTGTGCCCAGAGCGAGTCCTGTCGCTTCGTGCACTGCAGCAGCTGCAGCTCCCCACTCCACTGGCTGCGTTCACACACACAAGTGACACAACTCCCTCGTCCTCGCTGTTGTTGCCGCAGCCGGGTCCGAAATTTCAAACCAAGTTTTGTTTTTTTTGCCGGGGGGGTCCTTTGACCGGCGTCGCGGCGATGCCGTCCGATCAGAAAACAGACGTCTCCGGCGATGTACACCAGCAGCTCGGAGCCTCCGTTTTCTTGTCGGACGGCTGGTAGAAGGGGACGGACCATGATGTTTTTGGAGCTCCTACTGGCTATATATAGGCTCATCGCCTTTTGTTTTGGACATGTATTGCTTCAGTGTTATTATAAGCTCTGGCTAAGGTTTAACGTTTCCTGTATAAGCTAGTAAAAAAAAATATTGGTACATTATCTTTCGTTGCATCTCTACGGTGGTTTCGATCTGATTCGTACTCCGACGATTAACCGGCCGTTCGTAACACATGCGAGGGTATGAACCAAGCCAAGCTGGAGCCGTACGATGTGGCAGGGGCAAACAGTGGAAGGCTCGAGTGAACGGTGGACGCGTGGCAGGAGTTGCAGTGTTCGTTGGTCGTGGCAGCGAGGCTTGGATCTGGGAGCGAACCTAGGAGGAGTGGAGCAGTGGGCGAGCGCGATGCGCGGGGCGGCGTTAATCGGCTGTCGCGTAAAGTGGCGCCGCCTCGCCTCGCCCCTCCTGCTCTCTCTGCACAGCGCGCGCAGCCTGGTCCTGGCTGGCTGCAAATCTACGGCCTCCTTTGGATTGAAGGAAAAATTTTCTTTTCCTGCGTTTTTTCTGTGAAATTGAACTGTTTCCTGTGAAATTCCTGTGCGATTCCTGTGAAATTCCTGCGTTCTAAAGAAGGCCTACCCGTCCACGCAGTACTCGAATCCAATCCGGCCGTTGGATCGCTACTGGAGCTGGAGCACCAACGCTATGGCTTTTGTCCTTGTGATGGCGCCTGCGGCCCAGCGTGACGCCGCCAGCTGTGTACGTTCGTCCTCGCTCCGATGGAGCCCGGTGTAATGTAGATGGTGGTTTGACTCTGTCTGCCCTGCCGGTTTAAATTTTGGGACGAACCACCGAGCTCGCCCGGTGGTGCATCGCTGCCTCGCTGGAGGCGCCATTCGTCTCCATTTTCCGGCTCTGGGCCAGGTGGACCGTGTTACGACGACTCGGTTCCGTGGGCTACATACAGGCCCGACTGCTCGCTGGGATCATCCGCCACCTTTCGTGGGCCCAATCTTAACCGACCGCCGAGATCCTCCGCGTTTCGTATCAATCCGCGCCTCTCCGCCGCCTCGCGCCCGACTCAGGCAGCGCCATGGCCATCCTCGCCGCCCCACCCCCATCCTGCTGCCACGCGTCCCCCCACCGCTCCTCGCCCTTAGCGGCGGCCGCCGCCTCTGCGCGATCACAGAAGGTAACAAGCCTGCGCATTGCATCAGCAGCAGGCCCTACCGCTGCCGCGCCTGTGGCCGGCGACGGGAGGAGGAGGAGGTAGGCAGCTTGCAATTTTCGTAACAGCTGTACCAGGTTGCGTTTCTAATGTTGCAGCGATCAGAGCTGTTACCAAAGTGATAATCAGTGTATGATTCCACAGGTGCGAGTGCTTCGACCTCCATCGGCAGATAGTCCCCATCGCCGACGCTTGCGCGTGGCAGCGTTCAGTGGTTGCGAAGAGAATGAGAGGGTTGAAGAACACGTGCGAAGAAGATCGCTCGGACACCTTGATCGCGCTGCAACATTCGCCGGTGTATTCGCTGGGCAGCGCCACCAGAGTGGAAGAAGACCTCCTCTTCGATGTCGAAGACGCGCCTTTTGAGGTTTATCATGTTGATCGTGGGGGGAAAGTGACGTATCATGGCCCTGGACAGGTAATTTACCATGACACATTTTTCTGTTGCATTTTAATTTACACTTCTGTGTATGTACTTGCTTCAACCCAGCATTAGACATTTTGATGTCAGAGTACTATTGATCCTGGATTTCTTCATGTATCGTATTCGGCCTTTGTTTTTTTTGTTACGCAATCAGTCCTCATCAATCAAGCAACATCTTCAGCAGTTGTTAATTGTTTCTGCATGTTCGTGATGCTTACAATAATCTTTTCGTTTTCATAGCTTGTTATGTACCCGATTCTCAATATCCGGTCTCACAAAATGGATCACCATCGGTACCTTAGGTCACTTGAAGAAGTGATCATTCGTGCACTGAAATCGGCATTCGCTATCGAGGCATCAAGGGTGGAGGGCCTCACTGGAGTTTGGGTTGGTATGTACTGATCTTACGATATTTTCAGCGTTTTCAATATTTTTCACTTTTCTTGGTGATTTTTACTCAGTAAAATTCGCAGTGTTGTTACATTGCTAATAATCCTTCCCCGTGTTTTCTCTAGGCGACAAGAAGGTTGCCGCGATAGGGATTCGTGTTGTCTCGGGGATAGCTTATCATGGTCTAGCACTCAACGTAACGACGGATTTAACCCCTTTCGAAATGATCGTTCCCTGTGGCATCAAGGATCGTGGCGTTTGTAGCATCAAGGAGATATTACAAAAGGCATCCGACGGAAGAGAAATGGATGATGAATCAATGATGGATATGGCATATGATTCCTTAATGAAGGAGTTCACTGAACTTTTCGATCTATCTTTGGAGTTGGGGTTTAGGCCTCAGCCGTGATGGGAGTTTTCAGGGAACAGCAGTTTCCACTGCACGATGTTATTCAGAGGTATATATATATATATATATATATATATCTGCAAGTGTGACAAATTATAATTTTGCTGCAGACAGCTAATCGAGTGGCAACCCCCATTTGCGTGTGAAAAGTTTGGTTATCTTGTGCCAGTGTTGGTTTTTTTTTTTTTGAAATGTTTTGCCAGTGTTGGTGGTACTGTAGAGTAGACTTTGTGGAGCGAATAAAAATTCTGATGCTTTTGACGCACTGTTTCTTTATTTATTTTTCCGCCTTGTGGAATGGAAGGAACTGCACGAACAGTAGTAGGCCATGATTTTAAGCCATTGGGCTCCATGACATATCATCTATATGGGCCAAATAATAGCCCATCGCCTCTCCCTGGTAATCCCTTCCTGGGCCGTGTCCTCACCGAGCAGCCTTTCACCGCGTCCATCGCCTCGTCGCCTCCGCCTTCCGCCGCCGCGCGCCGGACACGGAGAGCACAAGACTAGAGGACGTCCTTCCCTTCGTGCTCTCCGCCCTCCGACGCCGCGCGTGGGACAAGGCGGTCACATGATCCTCCTAGCATCCTCCTCAACCTCTTGCTACCACGGTGCCACGCCCTTCCCGTCGGCCACCGCCTTGGTCCGCCACCAAAGGGGAAGCCTGCGCCTCGCAACAGCTGGTCACTGCGCCGGCCATGCTGCTGTGCTGAGAGATGCGTGCTTGCAGCCCCGTCCCGCGGCTGCTGTCGGCAGGAGGAGGTAGGCAAATACTGATCGCTTGCTTCGCTTAAGCATGGAGGTTTTCCCCCATTGCGGGATTTAGTGAGTACTAGTATTAGTGCCCGGTGACTTTGGAGGACTAGATTGGTTTGATTTACCGATTGCTCTATCCAAAAATAAACCGTGCAATTCGCACTGAATGCTTTAACTGTTTCGACTCCAATAGACCTCAACTATGAACTATGCCCGTAGTAGTAAACTGCTAATAACTTGACCAAGTGATGATGTGCTTGATTGTTCAGTTGGTCATGATGTTGAATCATTCTATGCATAAAACTGGAGTATTAAACATTTGGATCTTCAGAAGATGTCTAGAAACTGTTTACAGAGCTGAAGTTTCGCCAATTTAAAGGATCCTCCTTTGTTACAATTGAGTTGCACACAGTGAGAAATACAAGAGTGCTTTTTAAATTTTGTTGATTAGGTTGTGTTGGTCATGGTAATGACACTAGCTGTGTTGAACAGGTGTGACTGCTTTGATCTCCATCAGCAGATTGTTCCCTATGCCGATTCTTGGGCTTGGCAGCAATCCATTGTCAAGAGGAGGAAAGGGTTGGTAGACATGGATGAAGATTGCTCAGACACCTTAATTGCTTTGCAACATTCACCCGTTTATACACTCGGCACTGACAGCAGCGAGGAATACCTCAATTTTGATGTGCAAGATGCTCCTTTTGAGATTCACCGTATTGACCGTGGTGGGGAAGTGACGTATCATGGCCCTGGACAGGTATTTAAGATCCATATTTCTTATTTCATATATAGGAAAGTGTGTTTACCATTTTTATGACTTATACAACCTTGCTGATGTGCTTCCTGTTTATATTTTGTCTATTGTAACTAGTTGAGTGTGAAGTACGAATCCATATTGAAGTAGTATATCCTAGGATTCTTCATAATTCTTTAGTTTTTCACTTTCAGCTATTTTGATTGAGTGCTGCATATCCATGCTTCTTAAGGTCATTTTCCTTTTTTCGTAGCTTGTTATGTACCCAATTCTCAATTTGCGATATCACAAGATGGATCTTCATTGGTACCTTAGGTCACTTGAAGAAGTGATCATCCGTGCCCTGAAATCTTCATTTTCTATAAAGGCATCAAGGGTCGATGGTCTTACTGGTGTCTGGGTTGGTATGTATTATACTCAAGTCTTTCTCTCTTTTTTTTTTCTAATGCTTAGTATTCACAGTATTGTGATGTTGCTGATAAATAATCTGTTTTCTCACTAGGGGAACGGAAAGTTGCAGCCATAGGGATTCATGTCTCCCGGTGGATAGCTTATCATGGTCTAGCACTGAACGTCACAACTGACCTAAACCCTTTTGAAATGATTGTTCCCTGTGGCATAAAGGATCGTGGCGTTGGGAGCATTAAGGAGATACTACAAGAGACATCTGATGAAAGAGTGATGGATGATAAATCACTGATGGATATAGCATATAAATCCTTGATCGAAGAGTTTGCTGAAATTTTCAAATTATCTTTAGAATTCAGATCTGACAACAGCAACTTATTGCACACTGTTTGATTTGAGTATTAAAATATAGCTTTGTTGAGAAGCCAGAAACCAGTACAGGCATATAAAAGAGGCTAATAATATCTACTTCAGGTGCAAGCTCTTCCAATCCAAAAGCAGCAAACACATAGTGATCTGCTTGCACTGAATTCAAGCCTTTGCTTCACCTGAAAATCAGCCATAAGAATCAGTTCAGCAAATTGATTGGTACCTTTGTTGAACAAATGGAAATCTCAGCAAGACAGTTGACCTTCTTTTGTGGTCGATGTGGATCCTTCCGCCTTTGTGTCTACGCCTGGCCACGGTTTGCAGTTGCAGTGCTTCCCCTTTTCAATACCATCATAAACAACTGCGACATGTTCGCCGCAGCCGTTCCAGGTGAACTTGCCGCATTTGCTGCACTCAACCGCTCTGCACATCCTTTGTCGTTCAGATGTACGAGATACCCTGTTTCTGGAGTGGGCTTCTTCAGCGTCTTCGCTCTTGACGGTCTTCTGTTTTTATAGCATAATAATGTACTGCTTTGGATCAGTGTAGTTTCCTAATGTTTTCATGTGGCCCAATGCAATTGGTGGAGGAAGCAAAGTGTTGACATTGTTTTTGCGGTAATCTTTCATGGATATGCTATGTTCCTAGGTATCTTGTGATCATCAAACTATGTTTCTTGCTTGCATGGTAAACGACGAAGGAAGCCAAAGTTGCTAACTCATGATGTTAACATATCACAAGGGGCGAAAACATGGGTTGTTTTGAATTACTAGTAAAAATGCACGTGCGCCACGCACGTGTCCGCCCAAATGACATCATTTGACAGGACTTTAATATGATGTACCGTGTACGTATCATAAAAAAAACACACTTCTGACACATAAAAGACATAACACGACAAGCTCAAGAATCTGATAAAATAACGACATTGTTTGAATTTAAATACGCTAATTGACTTTGAGACATAAAAGACATAACGTGACGATAGCGACCATAAATAATTGAGAGTCTTCATTTTAAAGCAACCTCAAAGCACATTCATATCTTTTAATCCCGTGGCGCCCTGAACATTAATCTTTTTTTATCTCAATAAATAATAAGTATATCATTTTGCACAACACCTAAAAATTAATATTTATTCAGGACTATGAACTGATTTGTCTGAAAAGCTTATAAATAAAAAGTGTTTATGAGGCAAAGTGTTTATTCAGGACTACCACATTGCTCTAGTCACCAAGAGTGACTCGTCCTACCAGCAGAGTAAAGTGTTTATGAGGCAAAGTATATATAGAAAAAAGGGATATGATGTCCTAGCCCCGTGGCCTGCCAGTTTCTGTACCAATCTACATGTCCTTCGATATACCCTATCTGAAAATTTATGGACGGAGAGTAAATCTCAACTGAATCGCAATACCTATATATTTCCCAATTGACCAAGATCCTAGCAGTAAAAAAGCAGGGTTTCATATATTACTCAGTACTAACAGCTCCCACTGAATGGCTTAGTAAAATTAAATAGTTCATCTAACAAGCAAATAGCATAAAAGTGAAAATCGAATGCCATGTAGCCACATCATGCGAGATATCAATATTACAGCAGTACAATAGAGAGCAGACAAATCATACATAGATTATCGAAGTAAACCTTCGCTCCCATACAACAACCTTGAGATTTGAATTTCTAAAAACAACAAAACAGTACCAGAACAATGTAGTATGAAACGAGCTTATATATCTCAAGCATACAACCAGAAAGCCACCTAGAAACGATTATACAAGGTTCCCTTTGAGCACTCACACACATTACAGGGAGTATCATCAAAGAGCATATATATAATGGAATCTCAAAATTATCATTAAATCAATCAGAACCACATAAGGATATAACCATTGGATTAAATTCTTAAGCAGTAGCATACCTGCTGGAGACCTGGAGATGCATGTCACGAGTCATTCTCAAAAAGGGTAAAAAATCTAGAGACAAAAATCTGCATGGAAATATTAACAGTGAGAAGTTTTTGTTGGCCCTTGAAAATCAATCAATTGTAAAACTCAGAAGCATTGACGACAGACACAAATATGGAAAACATGATATGTAAACTCAGAAGCATGGATATGATAAACGAAGAGCGGGTTTGTTGAACAATTCAGTGCAAAAGGTAGAAGATTTTCAGGACTACAAGGTTGATCCGTTGATGTGTAAGCAAGCATTTCTAATGCTTTATCTTAAACCACCATGCCCAACAAAATATTTTTTAAGCTGCTCACCTGGAGTACATATCTTCTACTTACGCTAGATCATGAAGCATAGACGGATATCAGGTCCTCTAACAGATGGTAGGTATTTCTCTTTTGGACCTGAAGCAAAGCAAAGTTCAATTGAAACAGCAGACGAGTTACTAACTCATTCCATCGGTTCCTGTCCCAGGCGAGGGATCACTCCGTGTAGGTGTGCAGGTAGAGCACATTCCCGCACACATCCACACAGAACAACGCCAGATCAAACCCTATCTTCCTGCACTGCAACCAAGCCAAGTCAGAAGATACATGATTTCTGCAATCCTAACAGTTTGAGCTACGAAAGTAGTCCGCAAAGGCATGTCAAACAATCAACACCTTGTCCGCAAAGGCTTTTGATGCTCTGCTCACACAAGTAGTGCAGTTCAGAGCTCTATGAATTCAGTAAATCTGCACCAAAAGGTCATTAAGTTCAATGTTTCTATCTATCATTAAAAAATGCATATTTAGAAAAAGCAATAAGTCAAAGCAAAGATTCAAATAAAAAATTATTTAAATTGTTCACTTCTTAAATTGCTGCTAAAAATTCCATCCATGGCCTAACCATGATGCTACTACTACAGCGGCCCACACCATCGCTGAAAGGGCATCGGATACAGGTTGAGAAAACAAGAGAAAATGCTGGGTTTTTTTTTTTTTTTCTTCGACATATTCAAAATCCCACTTTCTATTGCTTCAAACAAACATTTACTTGAGCTATCTCATGCATGGTCTAGAATGGAAGATCAGCCGTGTGCAACTTGACTGCCTAGCGGTCTAGAATGGTCTGTCAAGTAGTTGGGGAAAACCGTCTACATCCAGGTAGCGGAGAGCCAAATTTGCATTGGGGAAATTAACATCCAGGATAGGAGTGAAATTTGGTTGGGAAAAATCGACATCCAGTAATAGGAGAGAGAAATTTCTTTGGGGAATCGATCTGGGACATCAGAGCCAAATTTCATTGGGGGGAAATGAACTTCCAGGGCAGGAGAGGGAATTTTGTGAAAAAATAAACTGGGCTACATCTAGCGATACGCGACTAACCTGAGGTTCTGCTGCAAAGTTGCGGATTGGACGGATTTACCATGGAAGTCAACCTTGGAATTGAAGCAGTGTTTCGAATGTCCTCTGTCCTGGCCAGCTTTGCATCGAGGAGGGTGCTGATGTTTAGGACCGAGTAGATTGGGAAAAAAAAGAGAAGAAAATCAGCGAATCGATTGAAATATGTGGGATCGGGAGCTGAAACATTTGACATTTTTGCAACAATAATCTTACCTTTCCGTCATCCCCGATCACATCTCTTCCGCCGCGGCGTGTTCGTCACGGCGTTCCATCGGGCAATTTCATCGAACCCGATCTGTACCATCGCATCAGATCAGGGAGAGAGGAGTTCAAGGGGACGACGAAGGCGCGGTTCAGTCCGTCTGGCGGAAACGCCGCAGGCGCGAAGCGTGGTGGGCCTGCGCCGGGCGCGCTCCCCTCCAACACGGTTGTCGACTGTCGAGCCCTCCGGTGCGCAGGACGGCGGCGGGAGCCCGAGCTCCTTCGGCTCCGGCGCTAGCTGGGGCATCGCCTCCCCCTTGGACGGTGTGCCACCTCCTCCCGGCCACAGGGGCCTCCTCCGAGAGGTTCGGCGAGCTGGTTCTTCTCCATCTCCGCCCGGGGCATGGGCAATCTGGCGGCGGTGGATTGGCGAGAGATTCGGAAAGGGAAGGAGGAAGAACGGGAAGGTAAGGTAAGCAGGGCGGGGGGTGAACGCCATTAGCGGGCGGGGGAACCGCGGGTGGGTAGCGTTGGTCACGGTGTAAAAATTATTGGGATCGTCATCGCATATGAACTGGCAATGACGTTTTGTCCACCTGCCGTGTCCTCCTTCTGTGGACCCGGGTCCAGCATGGCAGAATCGGATGGTAGATTAAAAGGGTTCAGTTTGAATCAACGGTTGATATACAAGTGGGGTTGATTCTGGCAGGTAAAAACTGTATTTCTCACAACTGGTTCTTTAAGGGTTTAGATACAACAACGATTCAATGAATGATTTTATCATCTTTGTAGAGGCCAATGAGACACCCAAAAAATGTTAAATTTGGTATCATTTGCCCCCGGTGTACAAGAAATAGCTTAATTATGTAAAGCGAGGCATGAAGAGGGAGGAGCCATTTGTCGACGGTGAACTTCGGTCGCTGACCCACACTTCCTGCACCGACACCGGCGAGCCCGCCTTCTTCGCAGCCTTGCCCGGGCAGCCAAAGCTCACGTCGATCTGGAGGTTCGTCATGAGCCCGGGCCCGGAATCGGAGTCTGGGGCTGCGGCCCTTATCCTGCCCAGCTCGGCGGCGACCTCCTCGCTCATGCACGGCCTGACGTCCTTCTGGAACGCGAGGCACCGGAACGCCAGCTCGCTGACATGCCGGACCGACTCCATGACCCACTCCTCCTCGCCGACGAGCGCCGGGTCAACGATCTCGTTGACCCGGCCCTTGCCGATGCGGTCGAGCGCGAGCGACGCGAGGTTGACCTCGCTGGGCGGGCGGTCGAAGTCGACGACCTTCATGGCGGTGATGAGCTCGAGCAGCACGACGCCGAAGCTGTACACGTCGCTCTTGTCGGAGAGGTGGAAGTTCTGGTGGTACTCCGGGTCGACGATACCCCGCGCGTGCCCTGCGGCGCGGTGGAGACGTGGCTGCGCGTCGCGCCGCCGTCGAGGAGGCGGTCGCCGCCGGCGCGGGACAGGCCGAAGTCGGCGAGCTTCGGCCGGAGGTCGCCATCGAGGAGGATGTTGCTGGACTTGACGTCGCGGTGGAAGATGGGCGGCCGCATGCCGTGGAGGTACGCGATGGCGGCCGCCGTCTCCGCCGCGACGCCGAGCGGGGCGCGCCATGAGAACGGCTTCCTTCCCCGGCCGCCGGCGCCGTCCGCCGCCATTGCCGCCGTGGAGGTGCTGGAGAGCGTGCCGTTGGGCACGTACTCGTAGACGAGGATCTGCTCGCCGCGGTCGAGGCAGCAGCCGAGGAGGCGGACCAGGCCGGGGTGGCTCACCGACGAGATGAGCTTGATCTCGTTGAGCAGCAGCTCCGCCGCGGCCGCCGCGTCGCCGCCGTCGTCGTCCTCGTGGTGGTGCTGGTGGTGGCTGTGCCAGCGCAGTCGCTTGATGGCCACCAGCGGCGCCGGCGCGCTCGCGCCCGGGAGCTTGCCGACGTAGACGGTGCCGTACGCGCCCGTGCCGAGGCGGTGCGTGTGGGAGAAGGCGTTCGTCGCGCGCGCCACCTCGTTGTACAGTACACCCGGCACGCCGCTCGACGCCGCGCCTCCGACAGCAGCCGCATCGCGCGCCGTACCGGCCGGCCGCAGACCGCCGGCGTTGAAGTCGGCACAGAAGCACACCACACGGCGGCAGCCACCAAGCCCGCCAAAACACCTGACGTTAAATTTCAAATTTGATTCACACTTTGGCTTTTCTGAATACTTCAACCTAGTAATAAAGTGTTGCTCCCTCCCTTAGTTCTGTGCTTGTTGGATATGAACCGAAGATTAAGCAT